>CM056193.1:600000-897500 GCA_029692085.1 Gymnothorax javanicus
CTGGTCCCGTTCACAACAGTGCATCGCCTAAATTTCCGCCCAGCGCTATGCCCTGGTGCGGCTACCTGGAGGAGATAAGAGAGCTTTCTACTGCATCTGATGTAAGTAGTGGCAATTTGTAGCTCAGACAACCCCACTTCAAAAAAAGTGAACTATCCCTTTAAGTGGCTTCCAGGTGGTGCTATTGGCAGGCAAAGTGAGATACAGACTTAAAAATTCGGCCTTTTCTGTGAGACTACCATATCTACCTATGTGCCAAGTTTCATTCAATTCCAGGGGGGTCAACTGCGCACCGAGTGTCAATTTCTCATGGAATGGCTCTTAATATATAAGACAATCAGCTGAAAGAACATTTAGCAAGTAATTAAGTTAACTGGCATCAAGTGTGTAGCATGATTGGCTATAAAAGGGATGTCTTAGAGAGGCTGAGTCTCTCGGAAGTAAAGATGGCCAGAGGCTCTCCAACCTGTGAAGGCTTGTGTAAAAAAATTGTTGAATACTTTAAAAACAATGCTCCTCAACGTCAAATTGCAAAGGTGTTCTGGTTTCCCGACTAGATGTTTACATATTTTTGAGGTCCCCTTGTTCGTGAATAATTGGAGAGAGACAAAATCTTCAGAAGCCATCTTTATTTCAGCCTTGAATCAAGTAATAATCCAAACCCGGAAAGCAGTCCCTGGCCAAGAAGTGCTAACTCCGCATTCTTTACAGAGCTATACTTATGGGAAAAACTCAACCAACTTTGCTCCAATCAAAACACATGGGTTGTAACCATCTTATCTCTAACGTTTTTTTAACCAGCTTTGCTCCGATCACAATTCTTGGGTTATCTCTTAAGTTTTTTTCTTTCCCTTGGATTCTCTGAGAAATATTGGTGGAGCACAGAAGCATTTGTTTCATAAAAAAATGAAAGAATATACACTTAAAAGGTGTGGAAAATTACAGTTTAAGAGATGAAAAACACAGCTCAAGGTATAAGATACATATGGATACATAAATGATTCAATTGATTACGTTTTCAGGAAGAGCTAATGATTTTACTGAACAAATATTGATTAAAGCTACAGAACTCAAATACATCATCTGATTATGTTTTTGAATCAGCTAAACAGAAGCTGCTTACTAATCAAAGCTACAGAAGCCCGCTGCTTATGTGTGTGTGAGCTGCTCATGCATGTGTGAATTGAATTGCTTGCATATGTGTGTGACTGTGTGTGAACTGCTTGTATGTGCATTTGTGTGTGTGTGTGTGTGCATGTGTACATGTGCACCACTCATGTGTGTGTGAACTGCTTGTATGTGTGTGTGTGTGTGTGTGTGTGCGTGTGTACGTGTGCACTGCTCATGTGTGTGTGAACTACTTGTATGTGTGTGTGTGTTTTATCTGTATGTGTCTGTGTGTGTATGTGCATGTGTACGTGTGCCTGTGCGCATGTGTGTGTGTTTGCATTGCTCATCCCCTCCCTACGCATATGTGAACTACTTGTATGTGTGTGTGTTATGTTATGTGTGTGTGTGTGTTACTGCTGCTTACATAATATGGTTATTGATTATGGTTATTCAACATAGCAATTGATCTACTGATGAATATGATGAGAAATATTGAAATATAATCTTCAACAAATGCTTTGAAAGTCTCATCATCGACAGTGCATAAGATCATCAAAAGATTCAGAAAAATGGAAAAATCTCTTTGCGTAAGGGACAAGGCCGAAGACCTTTACTGGATGCCCGTGATCTTTGGGCCCTCAGACGCCGCTGCATCACTCACCGGCATGATTCTGTCATTGACATTACTAAATGGGCCCAGGAATACTTCAAAAAACCACTGTCTGTAAACACAGTCCGCCGTGCCATCCACAGATGCCACCTAAAACTCCATCATGCAAAAAGGAAGCCGTTGTTGAGCATGATCCAGAAGCGCCACTGTGTTCTGTGGGCCAAGGCTCATTTAAAATGGACTGTAGCAAAGTGGCAAAGTGTCCTGTGGTCAGACGAGTCCAAATTTGACATTCTTGTTGGAAATCATGGGCGTTGTGTCCTCTGGGCTAAAGAGGAGAAAGACCACCCCTCCTTGTATCACCGTTCAGTTCAAAAGCCAGCATCTCTGATGGTATGGGGATGCATTAGTGCATATGGTGTGGGACACTTGCATGTTTTAAAAAGCACCATGAATGGTGAAATGTATATAAAGGTTTTAGAGCAACATATGCTCCCCTCCAGACGACATCTATTCCAGGGAAGCCCTTGTGTATTTCAGCAGGACAATGCAAAACCACATACTGTAGCTATTACAGCAGCATGGCTTCGTAGTAGAAGAGTCCGTGTGCTGAACTGGCCTGCCTGCAGTCCTGATCTTTCACCGATTGAGAACATTTGGCACATAATGAAACGAAAAGTCCGTCAAAGGAGACCCAAAACTCTCCAGCAGCTGGAAGCCTGTATTAAACAAGAGTGGGATCAAATTCCAGTGGCTAAACTCAAGAAACTTGTCTCCTCTATGCCCAGACGCCTCCACTCTGTGTTAAAAAGAAGAGTGGATGCTACACCATGGTAAACAGGCCCCTGTCCCAATTTTTTTGAGACCTGTAGCAGCCATCAAATTTGAAATGAGCTCATTTTGTGGATGAAATTGTAAAATTTCTCAGTTTTAACATTTGCTATGTTATCTCTGCTCTATTGTGAATAAAATACTGGCTGGTGTGATTTGAAAGTCATTGCATTTTGATTTTATTCACAATTTACACTTTGTCCCTACTATTTCGGAACTGGGGTTGTAAATCCAAATGGTGTTTTCCATTTTCAATGTATAACCACTTCAGGGGCCAGTTTAAAAATTATGGCTCCATGATAGGGAGTGGGGGCCATTCCCAGCTGTTCAGGGCCGCCTGCAACCCTTAGTATCAGGAGAACGTTCCTGCGGCGGTGCTGCTGGTATAAAAGGAGCACAGAACCGGATCGGTGTCCTAACACTTCCCAGCTTTGTGTCAGCTGCTTCCTTTGTGCGAGCACTGGAACAACTATCCCCTCCTGATCAGTGTCCTAACACTTCCCAGCTTTGTGTCTGCTGCTTCCTTTGTGCGAGCACTGGAACAACTATCCCCTCCTGATCAGTGTCCTAACACTTCCCAGCTTTGTGTCAGCTGCTTCCTTTGTGCGAGCACTGGAACAACTATCCCCTCCTGGGCTCTTGCTGCATACGAACTGGGTCGGACCAGTGCCACAAACCTAATTGTTTGGAAAGTAATTTGACATTCTAAATAGGAAAATACTAAGTTATTGCTTCTTGTATTCAGTCCTGTTTATTATGGTCCTGGTCCAGTTGTGTGTTTAGGTGTGGGCCTTTATATAGTTTAATTCAACAGCAGTAACCTATCTGTGGGAACAGAGGAAGTCAGGGAAAGTTAGCAGATAGGTATGGGGGGGAATATAGGCTTGTCTGTCCTAATTTAATCAGCGCACCCTGTTTAGGGTGAAATCCCATGTGCCTTTTAGTGCATTAAACTCAGTGGATTTGCTTCAATTCTGCTTCCATCATGTGTGTGTGTTTGCCTGCATATGTGTGTGTGTGTGCGCGTGTGTGTGTATCTGTATGTGAGTGGCCATAGTGTGCTTACCTATGTGGGGCGGTTTAGTTCTCTGTGACACTGAGACATTGGGTGGGGGGTTAGGGTTATCTAGGGGCGGTATGTCAGTTTGTCCAGTTCTCTACACTGTCCATGTCAAACTTGTTTTTGCCTAATGAACTGATTTGTGTGGAGTAAAGAGTCTGTACTCTTCTTACGTTGTTGTTAAGGGGTCTTCATGGTAAAAATGTAAATTTTTCCCGAAAATTTTAATATTTTTGATTTTCACATAAAATAAATGAAGGAATGCAGTGAGATGCCAGTAAACACCAAGAATCTATGTTTTTCCTCTGCCTCAACTGTTACTTGTGACTTTAAATGCAAATTACCGAAAATCACTATTTTGACTGATTTTCAACCTTGTGGCATTCATAAAATCATTAATATTCATCTGATTGACTTGAAATTTGGACTGAAGTTGTATCTGTTGAAGATCTATGAAATGACACAGGATTTTCTAGATAGGTGCATCCCTAGGGGGTTAATTTTGAAAATGAAGCAAATTGATGTTAGCGATTTTCGTTATGGTCACATAACAGCGCTCAGTAAATATTCATAAATGTTCTAAACAAAAAAAAAAATGTATGTCATTTCTTAAACCTTTCATATGAGACTAATTCGAGTAAAATCTGACCATGGGTTATTGAAATATCAGTGCCACAAAATATTTTCAGATTTTGTCATTAAAGTGCCGTCTCCATGGCAACCATGTACATTGTAAATCTTTATCAAAATACTACATTTTCTGAGGTTAAAATCATGTTGAGTATGTTTATCTCTTAGTTTTTAGATTATTATGGTTATTTCTACACTTTACCATGAAGACCCCTTAACTCCTTGTCACTCCGACGGCCCGTCCACGGAAGTTAAAAACTAGAACAGCTTTCAATTTACTTTGGGTATGCCTTGGATAGGCATTTTAGGCCAATATTTAAGTGTGTTGCTCTCAGATCTGTGAGACCAGACTATGCCGATTCGAAAAAGGTGGCAGCAGTAGCAATTTTTCAGCCTGTCCTGTTAGGTATACCCCTACCTAAACCGTGGTGAATTACAGTACCTTTAGGTTCCCAGTGTTAAAACTGCGGTTGTAAAACCTGTTTTTAGGCTTGGACCTGGTTTTATGTGGTCTTTACGGAGGAAAAGTTTTTTTAATTGACTTTAATCCTGTTCTATTAGTGAGCTAGCCCGCGGAGGATGGGCTTCCCCACTATAGCCGGGTTCCTCCGAAGATTTCTTCCCTCTGGGGAGTTTTTTCTCACCACTGTTTAAGGAATTTTTTTCCCTACTGGGAGATTTTTTTTTTTAGCCTCAGTTGCTATTTTGACAATTCATCTGAACACTGCCATTTTTTGCTCGGGATAGCATCTTTGTGATGGTCCATCTCTGTAAAGCGCTATACAGATAATATTGAATTGAACTGAAAAATCTGTGAAATTGCCTTTGTCCAGATTTCTCAAACAGACAGAAAGCTTCTCAAACCTGATAGTTTCAGCAACGATCATCCAGCTCCTAGAGTTAATACACTTGTAGTCAAGGCTTCACAAGTCAAATGTTAGTAATTTTCCCCCTCTTTTTTCCCCAGCATTTTTCACAAATTTTTACCAAATAAACGTTCAGAAAGGGGCCAGATCGTTGTTTCACAATAAATACTACATTGATTTAGGGAGGGTTGACTCAGTAGCTTGTCATTTTTCGGGTCTTTTGCGCTGGTTACTCTGTGATTGTACAGCAACTATCAAATGGAAAACCAATTTTACTGGTACAAATACTGAAAATCTTGTGACAAATAATGAGGAGCCAACTGCTATGCTTTGAAATGAGTTTCAATCATTCAAATAATACTGTCCAAGTGTAACTCATGAGCCTTTTCATACAGACTTGCTTGCTTGCTTGCTTATGTCGCATGCGCCAGGCGCGTAGCGTCTCGAACTCTTCTTCTCCAAACAGCCCTTCCTTTGGTGGCAGTGACAGCTTCCATCAGACTTAGGTTGGTGTCGGCGCAGATTTGGTCAGCCCAGCGGAGAGGTGGTCTTCCTCAGGGGCGGCGCCAGGTAGCAGGTGGTTTTTTTGATAGAATGTCGACGCATTGGGTGCCGGGTGGAAGTCGGCATATATGTCCGAAAGTACGGAGGCGGCGTGCACGGATGATGTTTGTGAGTGGTTGCAGTCCAGTACGTATGAATATGTCGGTGTTTGTGACATGGTCATACCAGCGGACTCCTAGAATGCGGCAAAGACATTTAGTGTGGAATGCATTGAGTCGTAGCTGATGGGCTTTTGTTAGAGTCCAGGATACGCAGCTGTATGTTATAACGGACAGTACTAACAACTCATATAAGCGGATTTTTGTCCTGAGGGAGAGGTGTGAGGAGGTCCAGGTGGTTGATAACTTTGCCATGGTGGAGGTGGCACGTGCGATGCGTCGGTTAATGTCGGTTAATGCTGCAGTTGTTGTTGGATGTTATGACACATCCGAGGTATGTAAAATTGTCAACTGATGATACTGTCTGCATTCCGATGGTGGATTGGGCTGGTATGGGAGCCACGGGCTGAGGGATTGTAGCATGGTTTTAGTCCAATTTACATGTAGACCTAGTATTCATACCGACGGACAGTCTTAAGTTCTTTGAGGGATGAAAGAGCAGAACTTCTAATAACGGTTAAATTAAGTTTGGACCTGGTGATTGTGCTGGCCGAAGAGAGCAGTCTATGTTACCCAGTGTTTTTGAAGCATTTTTTAACCCTTTGATGCATATGCCTCACACACGTGAGGTTTTTCAGTCCCCCCCTCCAAGCTTTCACAGGGCATCCACCCCTGGATGGATGAACACCCCCTACTGACCAAGGGGAAAGGTCTCATGCATCAAATGCTTTTAGCCATGTACATGAGGGTGATATAATGTCAGAATATGGGGACATTATCAGGAAAGTGTTGATCACATAGCTGTAGTACATTTCCTACATCCCAGTTCATGACATAATTTTGATATTACCCTTGGATACATGTCACATTTTGCTAAAATTTCATGGGCTGGGAGCATGGGGGAAAAAATTGGTCTTTTTTATGTCACGCTAATAATATTCAGCCAAACCGAATACCGAGTGTAACGTTGATTAAATCGGAATGGCTTAGCACTCTAGCATGCTAGCTAAGTGCTAGTCTCATAACTAAGTTAACTTGACTTCACTAGCTTGTTACTGAGCAGTACCTTTCAGTAACCATTAGGAAACATTAGTTTGTTAGCTAGCTACTCAGTTGATTGTGAATTTGGAAACCATTACTAGTTCAAACATGAATATAGCCGGAAGCAGCAATTCCGGGGTTCAAGCCAAAAAGGACCATTTGTAGTTGAAAGCTTTAACAGCTTAATTAACAAGTGTTGCCACTAAACGTGGCCATGTCCCCCGCCAGGTGACGGAAATCGACTGGGGTTGGCGTATCACAAAATTACACATTGAAGCCAAAGATGAATAAAATCGGACAAAGCGCTCTCGAGATTTCGCGTTCACAACAAATGGGACGTGATGGATGGACGGCCGGACGGACGGACTGATGGAGCTGAATACTATGTCCCCCGGCCCTAATACACCTTGACCCAAAAGATGAATGGAATCGGTCAAACCGTTCTTGAGATATCACGTTCACAACAAATGGGATGGGACGGACGGACGGCCGGACGGTTGGAGCTGAATACTATGTCCCCCGCCCCTAATACACCTTGACACCAAAGATGAATGGAATCGGTCAAACCGTTCTTGAGATATTGTGTTCACAACAAACGAGATGGGACAGACGGACGGCCGGACGGATGGAGCTGAATACTATGTCCCCCGCCCCTAATACACCTTGACACCAAAGATGAATGGAATCGGTCAAACCGTTCTTGAGATATCACGTTCACAACAAACAGGACGGGATGGACGGATGGAGCTGAATACTATGTACCCCGCCCCTAATACACCTTGACACCAAAGATGAATGGAATCGGTCGAACCGTTCTTTAGATATCATGTTGACAAGGAATTTGTAAGTGGTCAAATGGTCGTAATGACCTTGAGAATAATGCCAAGGTCATGGAAATCTACTGGGGTCGGCATATCACACCAATATACCTTAACACCAAAGAGGAATGGAATCGGTTAAACCGTTCTTGAGATATCACGTTCAGAACAAACGGGATGGGACGGATGGCCGGACGGAGCTGAATACTATGTCCCCCGCTCCGCTCGCTACCGCGGCAGGGGACAAAAACCACTTTAAGAATATGTTGCAGGTATTTATGTGGACCTATTTTGCCAGTGTAAGGATTGGACCAACAACTTATGATGTATAGTCTGATTTGTGTTATGTTAGGCTATTTTGTGCATTTATGGTGCCCCCTACTGGTCGATTTGATTGAAACTTTTAGGCTATGTTTCAGGTTCTTATGTGGACATATCCTGCGAGTTTTGTAATGATTGGGAAAACTATTTATGATTTATAGTCTGATTTGTGTTATACCATGCTGCTTTGTTTTGCATATATAGCGCCCCCTATCAGTCAATTTGAATGAAATTTTCAAGGTATGTTTCAGGTACTTATATGAATATATCCTATGAGTTTTATGGCTATAGGACAAACATTTGTCGATTTATAGATTTGTGTTATACCACGCTGCTTTGTTTTGCATTTATAGCGCCCCCTATCAGTCAATTTGAATGAAATTTTCAGGGTATGATTCAGGTACTTGTATGAATATATCCTGTGAGTTTTATGGCTATAGGACAAAGAATTGCTGATTTATAGTCTGATTTGTGTTATACCACGCTGCTTTGTTTTGCATTTATATCGCCCCCTATCAGTCAATTTGAATGAAATTTTCAGGATATGTTTCAGGTCATATGAATATATCCTGTGAGTTTTATGGATATAGGACAAAGAACTGCTGATTTATAGTCTGATTTGTGTCATGCCATGCCCATTTTTTGCATTTATAGCGCCTCCTTTGGGCCGATTTGCATGAAACTGTCAAGGTATGTTCCTGGTACTTATATGGACATATTTTGCGAGTTCTGTGATGACTGGCTCAATAGTTGTTGAATTTTGTCCATTTATGTGCTAAGCCACACCCCTGCTGAAGTTCATTGGTCAATATCTTGGAAACGAAATGAGATTTCAACAAGCTTTATGCAGTCTTTGATAAGCTTGGTCCAATGATGATCCACAGCAAATTTCAAAGGAATTGGACCTACGGCCTAGGAGGAGATCTCAAAAATGTGTTTTGCAAAAAATTCAAAATTCCGGAAAATCTTTTACGGCAGACGTTAGAGGTCCTGTTGGGGAAGTTGTAGAGTTTGGACCAAGGACCATGTAAATCAGACTTACAGCGTAGGAGTTATGACCTTTAAAGTGAAAATCTGTTTTTCTTAAATTATAGCGCCCCCATCAGGCCGATTGAGTTAAAAATGCCTTGGGCGGCATTCAAACCAATGTGCAAAATTTCAGGTTTCTACCATTTACCATCTCTCGGGAATTTGCGAAAACATTTCTGAATAAGAAAATAAATAATAATAATAATAATAATAATAATAATAATAATAATACCAGCACAAAAACAATAGGGTTTCAGCCCTATGGGCTTGAACCCCTAATTATCTGTGACTCACTGACTGACTTAGCAGCAAAGTGATAGAGATAAGAGAACTGGTGCATTTTTGAGGATAGCTTTCAGCTGGTCAAATGAATTTTGACATTTTTCATCCCAAACAAATTTTGCATTTTTCTTCAGTAAATTTGTCAAAGGTTCAGAAATGATAGAGAAATTTTGCAGAATTTTCTGCAGTAGCCAGCCATCCCTAGAAATCTCATTAGTTGTCTTTTAGTTGTAGGCTCAGGAAATTCAGTGATAACTTTTACTTTTGCATCAATTGGCTTGGCTTCACCCTGTCCTACAATATGACCTAGGTAAACAACTGTAGCTTTACAAAAGTCACTTTTAACAAGGTTGATAGTCAGCTTGGCATCACTCACTCTCTGAAAGAAGTTTCTGATGTAGGTGAGGTGCTCTTGGAAGCTGTCGCTGGTGATGATAATGTCATCAATATAGGCCTCACATCCTGGTAGTCCAGCGATCACCCTGTTTACCAGACGTTGGAAGGTGGCCAGAGAATTTCTCATTCCAAAGGGCATGACCTTGTATTGGTATAATCCATCTGGTGTAACAAAGGCAGAGATCTCCTTTGCTCTGTCTGTTAGAGGGATCTGCCAGAAGCCCTTGAGGAGATCAAATTTGGTGACATACTTTGACTGTCCAACTTTGTCAATGCAGTCATCAATCCTGGGAATAGGATATGAGTCCGTTTTTGATAGAGCGTTCGCTTTCCTGTAGTCCGTCACCATTCTATATGTTCCATTGGGTTTGAACTAGGATGCATGGAGAACTCAGTCACTGTTACTTAGTTCAACAAAGTCATTTTCAAGCAGGTATTTGACTTCTTGTTTAAGGTATTTCTGCTTCTCTGGATTCATTCTGTAAGGATGCTGTTTTACAAGCTTGGCATCATCTTGTAGGATGACATCGTGGTAAACCATATCAGTCCTTGATGGAACGTCAGACAATATGTGACTATATTCAAATATGAGCTGCTTTATCTGTTGTTAGGGTCCAGGTGGGACAACTTGCTGTCAATATTTTGAAGAATGTCTGAATTTTCAAGTTTAGCTGGACCAGGTTCATTTTCCAAGGGGCAGTCACAATCTTCTTCAGAATTTTCCAGTTCAACTATATTTACCACATTGACTGGCTTTTGCTGAGTGTCTCTGTCAATGTATTCTTTCAGCATGTTGATGTGACACATTCGTTTTTGTTTCCTCCTTCCAGGGGTTAAAATTACTTAATTTAGATCACTGACCTTTTTGAGGACAGTGTAAGGGCCGAAATATCGGGCTCTTAGAGGGTTTCCAGAAACTGGCAAAAGTGCAAGGACTTTGTCACCAGCTTTAAAACTTCTATCTTGGGAATGAAGGTCATATCTGGTTTTCATTTTGCCCTGAGCCTCTTTGAGATTAGACTTAGCAAAGTCACAAGCCTTAGAGAGCGATTCACGGAAGTCAGTGACATACTGAAGCAAGTTCATTGGGACATCATCTTCGGCCAGCAACTTTTCCTTCAGAAGCTTCAGAGGTCCACGGATTGTATGCCCAAAAACAAGCTCGAAAGGACTGAACCCAAGAGACTCCTGAACAGCTTCACGGGCAGCAAACAGAAGAAGATGGACATCTTCATCCCAGTCTTTCTCTGTGTCAAGGCAGTAGGTCCTTATCATGTTCTTCAGGGTTTGATGGAACCTCTCCAAAGCACCTTGACTCTCAGGATGGTAAGCTGATGACCTGTATTGTTTAAGACCAAGCTCATGCATAACTTGTTAAAATATGCCAGACATGAAATTTGAACCCTTGATCAGACTGAATAGACTTAGGAACACCAACAAAGCAGAAAAACTTGGTAAGAGCCTTGATGATAGTCTTCGCCTTGATATTACGAAGTGGAATTGCCTCAGGAAACCGGGTGGAAGCACACATGATAGTCAGTAAGTACTCACAACCAGACCTAGTCTTCGGCAATGGTCCAACACAGTCAATGATGATCCGACTGAAAGGTTCTTCAAAAGCGGGAATGGGCTTAAGTCGAGCCTTTGGAATATTCTGGTTCGGCTTCCCAACAATTTGACAAGAATGACAGGATTTGCAGTACTCCTGTACATCGGACCTCATGGAAGGCCAGAAGAAGTGGTTCCTGACACGTTGAAGGGTCTTCTTGATACCCAAATGACCTGACATAGGATTGTCATGGGCCAGACTAAGAGTTTTTTGACGATAAGACTTTGGAAGAACAATTTGATGGGTGATCATCCACTCTTCATCTGCAGAAACATCAGGTGGATGCCACTTTCTCATAAACACACCATTTTTGTAGTAAAAACAGACAGGAACTTGAGTAGCCTCTTGTTCACTTGCAGCCTATGGTAGAAGATGCGCAAGATCACGAGCTTGTTATTGCTCCTGAATAAGTTGTTTCCGAGACAGAATGTCATTAGAATGACCTGACAAGGACAAGTCTGAAGATTTCCCAGACATCTCAGGACTGGAAAGTTCCTGATGAAAAGACTGCCCAATGAAGGTGTCAGCCAGGTTGAAGTCCAGGTCAGCATCATCTTGAGTAGCCTTTTTGGCCATTGAACAAGTAACTGCACATGAAGGATAGAGGTCTGGAATTTCCTCCACTATAGAGTCAGATTCTTGATCAATCAAAGGAGTGTCAGTTACAACAGGGTAGGGCACAACCTTATCCCCAGCAAGATCATTACCAAGAAGCAAATGAACACCTTTGAAAGGAAGAGAAGACCTAACACCGACAGTAACCGGCCCAGAGACCAAGTCTGATTTGAGATGAACATTATGGAGAGGTACACTTGTAAAACCACATTCTACTCCTTGAATAAGGACATTAGCCTGAGTAGACGATTGGTCCGAAAAAGGCAGAATATCTGCAAGAATAAGAGATTGGGAAGACCCAGTATCCCTTAGAATTCGAACAGGAGCAGATGAGGAAAAATCATATGAAAGTGAGACAAAACCATCAGTGATGAATGGCTCAAAACCCCCCATAACAGAATCAGACACAGAAGGTAGAGAATCAGAGGATTGCTTCTCACTGGAAGGTTTCCTCTCAGAAGTGGCCTTAGAATCATTAGAAGTGTTATTAGAAGAAGTCTTGGACTGAGACTTGCCTTGAAATTTAGAAAAAGTGGATTTTTGGACAAAAGAAGACTTGTGAGTCAATGCATAACTATCAGCCAGGGTGGAAACATCTTGCAAAGTAATGGCTTGTTTCTCCTCAAGGAAAATCTTAATATCAGGCTGGATACACCTTTTAAATTCCTCAACCAGAATAAGTTGCCTCATTCTGTCAAAATCTTTCTCAACTTTCATGGAATTACACCACTGATCAAACAACTGTTCTTTCAACCTGCCAAATTCAACATGAGTTTGACTGGCTTCCTTGCGAGAATTCCTAAATTTTTGCCTGTAAGCCTCGGGGACCAATTCATAACCCTTCAGAATGGCAGATTTGACAAAATCATAATCAGCACACTGTTGGACAGATAACTGGTTATAGATTTTCATAGCTTTACCAGTAAGAACACTTTGTAACATCATTGTCCAATGCTCTTTTGGCCATTTCAAATTTTCAGCAATTTTTTCAAAATGGGTAAAGTATTGGTCTACATCATTTTCTAGGAAGGGAGGAACAAGTTTGATGTGTTTAACCACATCAAAATGATCAGAAAGTCCAAAAGATTTTGTTACAGTACCTGCTTCTATTTTCTTCATTTCCAATTTGTACTGCAAGTGCATGCTCCTTTCTTCCAGTTCTCTCTCCCTCTCCAACCTTCTCTCTTCCAGTTCTTTCAGGCGTAGCTGAATCTCAAGTCTTTGCAGCTCTGTTGCAGACACTTCCACATCTTTAATCAATTCTGCTGCTTCTTCCCCAAAGATTTCTTCATCGATGAAATGTTGAACCAAAATGTTCAATATTTCTTGTTTCTTCATTGATGATTTCACATCAGATAATCCAAGGGTTGAGGCTATTTGCAGCAAGTCTTTCTTCTTTGCCTGCACAATTGATTCCTGGGTTGGAGTTTTCAAAAAACTTTCAACATCAAAAGTCACGATTGCTGGTTTTTCCAATAGTTGCAAGATTTAAAAATAATAGTTCAGCTTTAATCTTTGGTGAATCCAGTCGTTGATCCAATGAATGGTTTATCTCGGTAGAACCTCCAAATTGTTATGAATTAAAAATCACAGCAAAGAAAACCAGCAATGACAACTTAAACAAATTTATTCTTCACTGATAAAAAAAAAAGACTTCTGCAAATAATCCACTGTTTAATCTTATAATAACACTCTAATGCCATTTTGTAACTCTGTTGCCAAAACAAAAACTCTGCCCCTACTGACCAAATTCGCAGCATTTATATAGACCAGCAACATTCTGGAAAGATCTACAGGATTCCTGGGTAATCCCGCCCCCTCCAGGCAGGAAGACGCCAGAAGCTTCTAGGAAGCACTAGTCTATTACAAAGAAGTGATATTACATCAGATCATGTTTTGCTACAGACACACCACCAGAGGGTGCTGATGAACAAAATAAATAGCTGACCAGCAAGGCAGCAAAAACAGCATGTAACAAATCTCTATTTACAAATGATATACAGTGCTTTACATAAAATACTCATACATAACACTACTCATGTAAGATCCTCTATTTGCACCACAGGTGCACCAAGTGTTATGAAGGTTTCATATTGCTTTCCTGTCACACTTTGTCCAATCATTACCCCATACAGGAGTATTACAACAAGTAAAAATGGCTCATCTGATCATTTAACTGCAGTATTTCTATTGCTCAGATGTTGTGTTCCTTACACCATGCTATACGTTTTGACCGGTAGGATTGCACAAATGTTTTTGGAATGGTCCAAAAAGGTTCATACTGTCTGCAGTACCGAATTAGATTTAACGTTCTTATTTTCCAACTGAAAAGGTTTTGTCCTACCTTAACATGTTTCGACGGGTATCTTCCGTCTTCTTCAGAAGAGTCACTGATGTTGTGAGTGACGTGTCTTATCGGCTGATGTTAACGAGTGGTCACTCTGCCATAAATGCCGGCTTTGGGAAGCTTACACTCTATTTGTTGAGGCTCTTTAGATATTGATTGGTTTGTTTCCATGGTGATTTTTTGAGCTGAGGCTGTGTTGTCATTTGCAACTATCCTATCAAGCATCAGCTGGTCCCTGTCGAAGTGCTTGCTGTTGCTGTTGCCTCATTTTTGCTGTTGCTGTGTTTTGGTGTTGGACATACAGTATGCTTATTGCTATAATTTTTGACACTGGCCTGCTTGATAACTGCAGTTTTTTATTTTTGTGATTGACATCTCTACAGTGCTGGCATCAGCTATTTTGCCCATCTGGAACTCTGTAGCATCCTCATCCTGTTTTGCAGCCTTGCAAAGTTGTGCTCTTTTAAGCATGTTCTAATTAGACTAAGAATTTATTGGGGAATCAACCGTGTTGATGTTTTTGTAAATGTAGGTTTGAGACTTCAAAGTATGCGCCATTTTTAGGGGTATTTTGTCCGCCCTGTGTGTTTTCAAGACAGAGACAGAAGCAGAGCTGGTGAAAGAGAGGTCTGGCAGAATGAAGCTCCTCTTGGATGCCATAATGTGCACTTAATGCTCACTGTGGCCTCCCCTGTGTCAACAGCACTGTGAGTGTGAAAGTATTCATATTCATGTTGTGTCTACAGTAATGTCTGTTGTATGCGCGTGTGTGAGTGTGTGTATGTGGGCCAGTGGCTGGCAGTAGGTCAGGGTTAAGAGTGTTAGTGCGGTTTTGCCATGTCCAGGTGAGGATTACTGCTCTGCACCATCTGTGTGTCCTGTTTGGATGGCGGTCAGGAGGTGTGGGGTAATCTCTTAAAGGGATTAAGAGTGACGAGCGGACCGCAGCTCCCAGCCCTGCCCACAGGGATCGGGCGACAAACAGAAGTGACCACCCCTGTCCTGAACCTATGCGCCTGTGCAGTCTGAACAGTTTACATTACACAGTCTTTATGGGTTATACACAGTTTTTACATGGCGTGGATCCACAACTGAAATTGGGCAGTGGCAGCATAACGGGACGCCTTCACCGGAACTCAGAAAAATAAAGCCAGCTGTGTGGAGCAGAGCTGAGCTGGTACCAGGTACTGATAGGTGGAAGAGAGGAAGGAAGCAGGACGGTGGGGTAGGGGCATCTCTCTGTCCCGGAGTGCAGCATGGCGGATGTGCCCTGTGTGCCTGCGGACGCTGGTGTGGGCTGCTGGCACAGGAAGTACTGCGAGGACGAGGAGGAGCTGCTTCCTCTGTACGTCCGAGGACTGAAGCCCAAGACGGAGGGCAGCCTGCGGCGCCGCCTGCTGTCTGCTAAGATCCACCAAAAACAGGACGCCCTGTGGACCCCGAAACCGCTCGGAGCCCCGTCCCTGCTTCACCCAAACACCCCCCGACACGAGCCAGCGCCTCCTGTCTGCACCTGGCCCAGGACCGGCCCGGCATGGCACCAGCAGAACCCCACAGGTACGCCCCGCTACTGGCCCAGGACTGGCCCGGCACGGCACCAGCAGAACCCCACAGGTACATCCCCCTCCTTACTCTGAAACCTTACATTTATTTAACAATCTGTTTGAAGCCAGGCCGCACAGCCTTAGTAGCAAGTGAGGTAAAAAGAAACAACCCAAAATAAAGACATCTTTTTTTTAAAAAGAGTATATACTCATCGGCAGAAGATATCTTTTTAAAAAAAGAGTATATACTCATCGGCAGAACATATCTTTTTTAAAAAAGAGTATATACTCATCGGCAGAAGATATCTTTTAAAAAAAGTGTATATACTCATCGGCAGAAGATATCTTTTTAAAAAAGAGTATATACTCATCGGCAGAAGATATCTTTTTAAGAAAGAGTATATACTCATCGGCAGAAGATATCTTTTAAAAAAAGTGTATATACTCATCGGCAGAAGATATCTTTTAAAAAAAGCGTATTTAGTCATTGGCAGAAGATATCTTTTTAAAAAAGAGTATATACTCATCGGCAGAAGATATCTTTTTAAGAAAGAGTATATACTCATCGGCAGAAGATATCTTTTAAAAAAAGTGTATATACTCATCGGCAGAAGATATCTTTTAAAAAAAAGTGTATTTAGTCATTGGCAGAAGATATCTTTTAAAAAAGTGTATATACTCATCGGCAGAAGATATCTTTTTAAAAAAGTGTATATACTCATCGGCAGAAGATATCTTTTTAAAAAAAGTGTATATACTCATCGGCAGAAGATATCTTTAAAAAAAGTGTGTATACTCATCAGCAGAAGATATCTTTTTAAAAAAGAGTATATACTCATCGGCAGAAGATATCTTTTAAAAAAAGTGTATATACTCATCGGCAGAAGATATCTTTTTAAAAAAGAGTATATACTCATCGGCAGAAGATATCTTTTTAAAAAGAGTATATACTCATCGGCAGAAGATATCTTTTAAAAAAAGTGTATATACTCATCGGCAGAAGATATCTTTTAAAAAAAGCGTATTTAGTCATTGGCAGAAGATATCTTTTAAAAAAAGTGTGTATACTCATCGGCAGAAGATATCTTTTTAAAAAAGTGTATATACTCATCGGCAGAAGATATCTTTTAAAAAAAGTGTATATACTCATCGGCAGAAGATATCTTTAAAAAAAAGTGTGTATACTCATCAGCAGAAGATATCTTTTTAAAAAAGAGTATATACTCATCGGCAGAAGATATCTTTTAAAAAAAGTGTATATACTCATCGGCAGAAGATATCTTTTTAGAAAAGAGTATATACTCATCGGCAGAACATATCTTTTAAAAAATGTATATACTCATCGGCAGAAGATATCTTAAAAAAAAGTGTGTATACTCATCAGCAGAAGATATCTTTTTAAAAAAGTATATACTCATCGGCAGAACATATCTTTTAAAGAACATATCTTTTAAAAAAATCTTTATATACTCATCGTCATTGGCAGAAGATATCTTTTAAAAAAGTGTATTTAGTCATTGGCAGAAGATATCTTTTGAAAAAAAAAATGTATATGCTCATCGGCAGAAGATATCTTTTAAAAAAAAAAGTGTATATACTCATCGGCAGACCATATCTTTTAAAAAAAAGAGTATATACTCATCGGCAGAAGATATCTTTTAAAAAAAAAGTATATACTCATCGGCAGAAGATATATCTTAAAAAAAAGTGTATATACTCATCGGCAGAAGATATCTTTTTAAAAAAAGAGTATATACTCATCGGCAGAACATATCTTTAAAAAAAAGTGTATATACTCATCGGCAGAAGATATCTTTAAAAAAAAAGTGTATATACTCATCGGCAGAAGATATCTTTAAAAAAAAGTGTATATACTCATCGGCAGAAGATATCTTTTTAAAAAAGAGTATATACTCATCGGCAGAAGATATCTTTTAAAAAAAAGTATATTTAGTCATTGGCAGAAGATATCTTTTAAAAAAAAAAAAGTGTATTTAGTCATTGGCAGAAGATATCTTTTAAAAAAAGTGTATATACTCATCGGCAGAAGATATCTTTTTAAAAAGAGTATATACTCATCGGCAGAAGATATCTTTTAAAAAAAGTGTATATACTCATCGGCAGAAGATATCTTTAAAAAAAAAAAGTGTATATACTCATCGGCAGAAGATATCTTTAAAAAAAAAAAGTATATACTCATCGGCAGAAGATATCTTTTTTAAAAAAGTGTATATACTCATCGGCAGAACGTATCTTTTAAAAAAAGAGTATATACTCATCGGCAGAACATATCTTTTAAAAAAGTGTATATACTCATCGGCAGAAGATATCTTAAAAAAAGTGTATATACTCATCGGCAGAAGATATCTTAAAAAAAGTGTGTATACTATCAGCAGAAGATATTTTTAAAAAAATCTTTTAAAAAAGATATCTTTTAAAAAAGTATATACTCATCGGCAGAAGATATCTTTTAAAAAAAGTGTATTTAGTCATTGGCAGAAGATATCTTTTAGGAAAAGTGTATATGCTCATCGGCAGAAGATATCTTTTAAAAAAAAAAGTGTATATACTCATCGGCAGACCATATCTTTTAAAAAAAGTGTATATACTCATCGGCAGAAGATATCTTTAAAAAAAGTGTATATACTCATTAAAAGAAGATATCTTTTTAAAAAAGAGTATATACTCATCGGCAGAAGATATCTTTTAAAAAAGTGTATATACTCATCGGCAGAAGATATCTTTTAAAAAAAGTGTATATACTCATCGGCAGAAGATATCTTTTTAAAAAAGTGTATATACTCATCGGCAGAAGATATCTTTTAAAAAAGTGTATATACTCATCGGCAGAAGATATCTTTTTTAAAAAAAAGTGTATATACTCATCGGCAGAAGATATCTTTTTAAAAAAGAGTATATACTCATCGGCAGAAGATATCTTTTAAAAAAAGTGTATATACTCATCGGCAGAAGATATCTTTTTAGAAAAGAGTATATACTCATCGGCAGAACATATCTTTTAAAAAAAATGTATATACTCATCGGCAGAAGATATCTTAAAAAAAAGTGTGTATACTCATCAGCAGAAGATATCTTTTTAAAAAAGTATATACTCATCGGCAGAACATATCTTTTAAAAAAAGTGTATATACTCATCGGCAGAAGATATCTTTTAAAAAAAGTGTATTTAGTCATCGGCAGAAGATATCTTTTAAAAAAAAAAGTGTATATACTCATCGGCAGACCATATCTTTTAAAAAAAAGTGTATATACTCATCGGCAGAAGATATCTTTAAAAAAAAGTGTATATACTCATCGGCAGAAGATATCTTTTTAAAAAAGAGTATATACTCATCGGCAGAAGATATCTTTTTAAAAAAGAGTATATACTCATCGGCAGAAGATATCTTTTAAAAAAAGTGTATATGCTCATCGGCAGAACATATCTTTTAAAGAAAGAGTACATACTTCTCAGCAGAACGTATCTTTTAAAAAAGTGTATATACTCATCGGCAGAACATATCTTTTAAAAAAGTGTATTTACTCTTCGGCAGAACGTATCTTTTAAAAAAAGAGTATATACTCATTGGCAGAACATATCTTTTAAAAAAGAGTAAAAAAAAAAGAGCTCCATGATGTCATATATCCTTAAATTAAACTCTGACCTGATTATCATTTAAATGAGATGAAATAGCGTTTCGCAGCTTTTATGTTTTTTTCATGGGCAACAAACAAACATAAGGACATCTGGGACCTGATTTTTCTGCCTGCAATACATCTGAAAATATGTGCGCAGACGAATCACTGTATCTATTCCTAATTTCCTCCGAGTGCTAACTGGTATTTTTCTGTCAGGGCTACACAGAGCTGGGTGGAGATATTAATATTGAGGGCATAGGGCATAGTTATATTTCAGGGGGCTTTTTCCACGTTAATTAGATGACACAAGTGGAAGTGTCATTAAATGAGGTCGCGCAAGGTGATATTTGGTATCTTTCTCATGCATAAGGTCAACTGCACGTGGCCTGCCAGGACCACACCTAATACTGAAGTGCAACATATTTCTAGTTTCACCGGAAGGTGCCGACAAATGCAATGTGTCACCTAATAAAAGGTATTAATGTAATTGACAGGGCTACTTGAAATCACTCAAAAAGCTTCAACTTGGAGAAATCTTGACACTTGTTCTGAAACTAGATAAAAACTGTCAAAGGATGATCGCAGGGTAAATCCCTGAGAAACAACACCATTTTCCCTACGGGCAAAGATTGTAGTTCAGCCCAGTGGATGCACATCAGGGAAAGAGAGGGCTGATAAAGTCAACAGGAGAGCTACTCTGGGCTCCAGGAATATTCAAAGCAAATTATGGTCAAAGTGTGACCAACATCAATAGCACCTTTCCTCTATGCACCAGAAACAAGCAGAAATATTCCCACAAGCAGTTTTATGGGGTCCAAGCGACATGAGGCATTTATAAAATTTTTTTGAGCAGTTATTGAAGTAATTTCCCGTTCATGGCACACAATTGTGCATTTTAACTTGCCCTACAAGTTAAATGTTGACTGGTCATCGCTTTGCCTGTCAAATAGCAGTTTTTCCCTGATTGGCTAATGGCAACTATGTTTTTAAAGATTTATTATGCTGATCGGATGGACTATTTGAGGCTTACTCAGAGATATTGTATATAAAATTCCAAATTTTTGTAATGATTGAACATTGAAATCAGGAGTTGCACCCCAATATGTCAACTGAGACCAAGCAAACTTCATTTGCTTACTGCAGCCACATGTTTTAATGCAGTAATCATGCTGGAATTTAAGATCTTGTTCTGAAGTAAAGAAAAAAACTCCAGCACACTGTCTTCTCACTTGCAATTAATTTATTCTTCGACGTTTCGGTCAACAGACCTTCCTCAAGACATCAAACAGAATACATTGGAGAGCACATCTTAAATGCAGGCTGGTTGGCCTACGTGGCCCAATCAGGTAAAATCACATGACCACGAGTAAGATGTATCTCATAGGTAAAAACAAAAATACAAATAACAATAAACAAAGGTAAATAATAATCTAGAATAGGGAAGATAATGATAACAGTATACTTACAATAAATAGCAAAATAGAAAATGTTTACAAACCATTAGAATAACCTCATGTTTACAGTACAATCATTAGGAAACAGGATTGTATGAGAAATTTGCAGAAATTTGTATTATTGCACTGTGCACAATTTCCACAGCGATAATTTCGAGCAGGTAAAGGAAATAAAGGCCGCTGAGTTGGCAGCTTAGGCCTGCGAGTGGCAAAGTCAGCATGAACAAGGAGGTCTCTCAGATTTCTCCCTCGCTTGTTTACAAAAAGAGGCTGAAATATAAAATGGGGGGCCAATTCAGGGTCCGAGGTCAAAATATGCCAATATTTCTTAAAAGTAGATTTAATAGTGAAAGGAAGAGGAGAATAAGAGGTGATACAAGTGACAGAGAACTTTTTTCTTTTCTCTTACTTCGATGTAACAATCCTAAGTGTGATTTCCTCAGTGCTGCATCATTAGTCCTCTGAAGCCAATCATTAGGGTGTCCCCGCTGGACAAATCTAGACCTCATCTCAGATGCCTTCTCTATAAAATCTTCTGTAGTACTGCAAATTCGTCTAAGTTTAAAGAATTGACTTTTAGGCAAACCTCTCTTCAGAGGGGTGGGGTGAGAACTACTTGCCAGAAGAAGTGTGTTCGTATCGTTTTCTTTTCGGTAGAGAGTGGTGGATAAGGTGCATTTATTTTTAATAACCCACATATCCAAAAAGGTTATTCACTACTTTATTTAATTGGAAATTGCAAGTTGCAATTGAAGCTATTCAGTAAAGTGAAAAAATCTTGCAGCTCATTGGCATCAGCTTGGACCAGACAGAACACATCATCAATAAACCTGTACCATTTCAAAATATTAGACCGAAAAATATTGCACTCTGGATTAAAAAAAAAAAAATTTTTTTCAAAGTAACCAACATATAAATTGGTATAATTTGGTGCACAAATTGAACTAATACTCGTGCCAGACGTTTGTAAATAGTACTCTCCATTAAAATAAAAATTAAAATAATCCTCATAACAAGAGTGGCTAATTCAGTAATAAATTCATTGGAAGGCATAGCTGAATCATCTCGGTTCTGAAGATAGAACTGTAAAGCCTCTACACCGCCATCATGTGGAATATTAGTGTAAAGACTGGCAATGTCGAAGGTCACTATCAGAACGTCATCAGGTAAGTTGGTGAGACTTGAGATATTAATTATAAAATCAGTGGAGTCTTTTATATATGGCAGTGTCTAGACATAAGGTTTAATAAAGTAGTCCACATACTAGGACAAGGGTGATAATAAAGAATTTGTCTGGGCTACTATGGGACGGCCAGGAGGATTGGACAGAGACTTATGCACTTTAGGTAATGTGTAGAAGGCCGGACAAATGGGATGCTGACAGTTCAAAAAAATCATATTCAGCTTGTGTAATCCAACCTTTTTGTTTGGCACTTTCTAAAAAAAAGACATAGCTCCCGTTGAAATCAGCTTTTGGGATCAGTTTGCAGACATGTAAACATGTAAAATCTGGTATTTGACAACTGCGACATAATTTCAGATTCATATTTGTCTGCATCTTGAATACAAATACAAATACCTTTGTCTACCAACAGTTCGTTCAAAGCACACCTCTCATTTTTCATTGAGTTTTGTGAATAATGATAAGATTGACTGTGCATCTTCATAATGTCATGTGCTACTAAACTACAGAAACTATTGATAGAAGTATTTGTAGTGTTGGGGCAAAAAGTGCTCTTAACTCTAAAAACAGTGGACGGTAGGCTAGTAGATGTATCTGTGTTCCTATAAAAGAAACGTCTCAGTTTAATCTTCCTGAAACACTTAAAAAGGTCCACTTTTAAAGCAAAAACATTAACCCCACAAGTAGGTACGAATGACAGACCTTTAGACAGAAGGGACAGCTGATCGACAGTCAGTTCCTTAGAGGAAATATTTACTGTGTCTTTCTGTAATTGCGGGTCTCTGGTCAGTCTCGTCTGCACCTCCTCGTGTTGTGCCCCGACCTCGCCATCGGCCTCGTTTTTTTTTCCTTTTTTCTTGAAGATCTTGTTCTGAAAATGCTGCATATCAAATTTCATGCAAATTGATGGCACCATTAGGGGAAGATCAATTTGAAAGCTTTTAGAAGAAATTCAAAATGGAAGAAAATCATTTTAGTCCAAGAGGCTTCTTACTCAACTGGAGCCAGGGAATCAGAGTGAAACTTCTGATTCTAGCCCAAAGGGTTCAAGAGTTATTGCTCAAAACACAATTTGGCCCCCTGGAGTGCCAGCATCTGGCTAATTAAAGTAATATTTATATATTTCTCCTTTACACATCTTTAACAATCATTTAATGAACTGTGGACCACTCCCAAAGTGGAGGAGAGTATCGGGTGGAACTGCGGATGGAAGATCGGGGCAGATGTGATGTTGGACTTGGTCTGTGATTGTGCAGACGTTGGGCGTCTCCCAGGTGGCGAGACTCAGGGTGGGGCTCGTGTCTCTTGTCGAAGTCGGTGCGGCTCCCAAGCCCCCCAAAAGTGTTAATGGGTCAGCGAGAGATGGGCTCTTCGTACGTCATCAACGTTATTGCGAATATAGCTTCCATACGTGTTCGATGCCCAGCAGCCGAGGATTTTAATCAGGTGGTCCGGCGCTCCTCGCTTGGACGCTGTGGTGGTGGCGTGGATGCGGAAAGAGTGCCCGGAGAAGTATTTGGGTGCAATGTTGGATCTAATTAGAACACTGCGGAAATGGTAGAGGAACCAGTGGCGAGTGGCTACGGCCCCCGTGTCCGTCATGAATAATGGGTCTTGGGGTTATTGTATCTTGAGGTGACGTGGTTTGATATTGGCTCGAACGGACTGAGGGCAGAGTCTAGACGAAATAGGAATATGGGCTGAGAAATGCCTAACTGATCCGTTTTACTACTTTTTATCTTGAACATGAGGCAGTCGGTGAAGTAGAATGAGATGTCGTTTGGGCTGGAGTGACAAGAAGGATAATAATTAGCGGAGAGCAGAGCGAACTCGGCACATCTCAAAAACCCAAAGAAGGCCAATAGAACATGGCTTCTAGGGTGGAATCCATGGGAGGAGAGTGGTACCCCGAACGCAGTGTCTGGATGCGGCGAGAGAGGAGGTCAGCTGTCCGGGGTAAACGTTTGGTCGGAGCGGGAGATTCTTGTTTAGCGTAAACCTTCAGTAGTGACTGATGTGAGAGTGGAAAATAGACGGGCACGGATAACCAGTGGCCAATTTGACGAAGAAGTTGATGCCGCTTAGATAGACTTGTATCGAGGCTGGTCGGACGAGGTGTATGGAGTGAATGTACAAAGTGAAGCTCGTAATGGAAACGACGTCGAGTGCCGGTGTTCTGACAAATTTTGCTACCTATCAAAATATGCTACCTCGCAGTTCTGCGCTTGCGCAAACCTGAAATCTCGGGTTGTTTCCTCACTCATATCTTAAGTATCTTCAAAAATCATAAAAATAGATTTATTTTCAGTGCGCATTTCGACCTGTAAGGATACATAGATTTGCATGTACACGCTGGGTTTTCCTGAAATGCAGAAATTATATGATAATGGCGTATATGGGCATATATCTTCAAACAAACTTATCCAACTCATTATAACATCTGCTTTTGTTATAATAAGCTGACAAATAATAAAGTTACTATTGTAACCTGATTCATATTGCAATATCAAGGTGAAGACAAAGACTTTACGATCGCTTTGCATTACGGTAGCATTTTTTGACAAGGGAGCAAAATTTGACAGATCACCGGGAATGGCAGTAGGAGGGCTGAGTGGAATTTCTTGAATTGCTTCCATCCTGTGAGGTATCCTGTGAGGCGAACCCATTTAGAATGGCATCTCGGGATAAAGTGGCAAGTGGCTTGAGTTGTGGAGTCAGGGGTGGGACCCCTCCTCTTCATCATTTACCTCCTTCCCCTCGGCAATATTTTCTGTAAACACGAACTCCATTTCCACTGCTACGCGGATGATACCCAGCTCTACCTCACCAGTAAGCCCACTGCCATTCCTCCACCCCCCTCCCTCTCTGACTGCATCACAGAAATAAAGACCTGGGCTCGTATTCACAAAGCATCTTATCTTACCGCTAGGAGTACTCCTAAGTCGCGCTAAAACATTTTATGTGGGAGTAAAACCTTAAAAATTATTCACAAAGCCGCTGAGAGCAACTTTTAGTTAAGAAAACTGGTAACTCCTAGACTCGGAGTAGCTCTGAGACAGGTGGGAGTAAATCTCCGTTGCTATAGATGACGTCAATTCTCATGCACGAGTCTTGAGACAATGAGCACGGTGATTGGTTGTTTGGTGACAGGGCAGCCCATTGAAAAAAATATCCCACATACAACCCATGGAGGAAAAAATGAGGAAATAGTCCAAGCGGCTGGTTTGTCCCATAAAATAATAACACGTTGAGCACCCCTGAAAATGCACTATGCGCAGTCCCCACATATCACGCTCTAGGCAAATATACATAGGAAAGAGATAGTTGTAAAAAGGCAAATAGCATAAAACGAGTCAATAATAAAACGCTTCATTTGCCCCAGTAATTAGTAACTTATTACCCAATGAAAATATGTTGCGATCATGTAAATGTTGCGCTGTTCAAGTTTGTTTGCCCTAAACTGTCGTCGATGAAAGTTCAAAAAGGACGCGAAAGCCCAACTGGAGCCACGACCAGTTACTGCTGCTGGCCCAGTTGGTGCAGGAGCGAAAGCATGTAATCAAAGGGAAATTTGGCTCGGGGGTGAACAGCAAATCCAAGCGGGATGTCAAATATGAATACATCCCAAATATGAAAGTAATCGGTCTAAAATGACAGCCTGTACAGCGTCCACAAGGAAGTGTCTACGGGCGCGGAGGCAGAGGAGACAAGCATGAATCCATAGTAGCCGCCCGACTTGTCTGGGGCTCCAAAAAACACAAAATAGACTGAGGGTTTTGCTCTTCAGCGGGCTTTTTCATTTTTTCATTCATTTGTTCGTTTGTTTGTTCATTAGCTCTCTCTTCAGGTTTCCCAGCCGCAGCTGTGCACTGCATAAAGAGGCACTCATTGGGTCTCCAAGCTGATTTGTTCATGCAGCGCAGGTGTATCTCGTAAAGAGTGGGCCTGGGCCCTGGCCCAGCCAGCTTCTCTCCTCAGAACCGTGCCTTTAGCAACAATATCATTGGTGTTTTTGCTACCAGGAATATCATTGCGTCGCCCCCAAGCTCAAACAAAAATTACAATAGAAGTTCACAGCAAGAACACTTATTTAAAACAGCCCACAACAAACTTTGTAACCTGTCTCTTCTGCTTTGAACCCTAGGAGAAATGGATAAATTTAAGTTTGGTCAACACAGCTGTATCATACATTCATGGAATGATAAGAATTTCATGAAAGACTGACAGCTGTTGCAGAGAGTTGGAACAAACGTTTGTGTGACGCTGTCAAAATCTAATAGGCTTATTGGAAACAGGACGAATGACCACTTCCAGCTGGATAAAGAACCATGTCTTTTAACACCTGATTCCAACTAGAGAATCAGATCAGTGCTGTGCATTAGGCCTCTCAGTGAGCAGGTCTCAGTCCCACTGAGCCCGTTTGGGATGAGGTGGAACAGACAGATCTGCGGCCAATAAATCTGTTGTAATTTCAGCATAGAGCACAATCTCCTTGGACTGTTTCCAGCACCTTATCAAATCCATGACACAAAGAGGACCGGATGCAAAGGGGGTCCAGTCCAGTATTAGAGGGCTTTACCTAATAAAGGCGTTACAGAGTGTGTATCTGTCAATATTTCCAGAGAGGTAATAACACTTTTAGTGTCATTGTGCAGAAAATTGTCCATTTTATGCGCACTGAGCTAATCTCGTGCTCCAAACACCACTGGTATTTTTCAGGGGGAAAAAAACTATATGCAGCCAATACATTGTTTCTACATTTCCCCGAAAGGCATGTGTGTGCGTGTGTGTGTGTGCGTGCATGCGTGCGTGCGTGTGTGTATGTGTGTGTGTGCGTGCATGCGTGCGTGCGTGTGTGTGTGTGCGTGCGTGCGTGCGTGCGTGCGTGTGTGTAATTATAAGAGCAAACAGCTGCAGGAGTCTCATTGATATCATACAGCATCAGGCTTCTGTCATGCTGCAGCATTAGAGACCATCATACCCTGCAGAGGAGGAGTGCTTTCACAGGGAGAGAGAGAGAAAGAGAGGGAGAGAGAGAGAGAGAGAGCTGGGAGTTCCCAGCTCTGATCATTCTGTGAACTGCTGCATGTGCAGTTTTAAGGCAGCGTGTCTGTATCACTCCATCTGCAGGGCACCCCTCACACTGCTATCACACTGCTAAAACAGCACCATTCACTCAGCTATTACTCTGCTAACACACTATTAGCACGCTATTTAAACACTCAGCTGCTGCTCTACAAGCTAACTGCATCTCAGTTCACTGCAATGACATTGTTGCCAGTGTACACTTTGCTAACAGCTAACATATACCTAGTATTCACACAGCTAACAAAGAGCCAAATCTATCCCTGCTAGCACGTCAGCAGACACAGTTTATCAGAAACAGGCTGAAAAGCTCCACCGAGACGATGGTGTTTATTTCTACAGCTCTCAAATCTGTAATGAAATACCTGCGGAAAAAGAGGGGTGAGTCTTTCAGATGTTTAAATGCTAAGTGATCTTTCTTTGCCCATGGTCAGCATGCTTAAGCGGACAAAATCTCTGAATAGCGTCCTTTGGGGTTCTGGGCTGGTTCTGCTATGGCTCTCGGCTGGTTCCGTTGAGGTTCTCTTCTGGTTCTGCTGGGGTAGCCGGACTGATCTGGGCCATTTATGTCTGATGTTTGGGGCTGGTTCAGGACCAAGCTGCTATCTACCATGGGAGAGTGTTTAGGGCAAACATTCATACAGTGGTAATTGTTCTCTTTGATCTGTGTTTGAGTCATTCTGGCAGATTCTTTGTGCCTTGTCCTACGGCTCTTTTTCACTTTTCACCGCCGAGAGGAACACTGCAGGTAGAGCATGGCGTAATCATCACCACACAGCTCATTCGTGCAGTGTTTTAATACTGAGATTATTATCACCACACAGCTCATTCATGCAGCGTTTTAATACGGAGATTATTATCACCATTCATGCAGTGTTTTAATCATTCATCATGCAGTGTTTTAATACTGAGCAGTGTTTTAATACTGAGATTATTATCACCACACAGCTCATTCATGCAGTGTTTTAATACTGAGATTATTATCACCACACAGCTCATTCATGCAGTGTTTTAATACTGAGATTATTATCATTCCACACAGCTCATTCATGCAGTGTTTTAATACTGAGATTATTATCACCACACAGCTCATTCATGCAGTGTTTTAATACTGAGATTATTATCACCACACAGCTCATTCATGCAGTGTTTTAATACTGAGATTATTATCACCACACAGCTCATTCATGCAGTGTTTTAATACTGAGATTATTATCACCACACAGCTCATTCATGCAGTGTTTTAATACTGAGATTATTATCACCTCACAGCTCATTCATGCAGTGTTTTAATACTGAGATTACTATCACCACACAGCTCATTCATGCAGTGTTTTAATACTGAGATTATTATCACCACACAGCTCATTCATGCAGTGTTTTAATACTGAGATTATTATCACCGCACAGCTCATTCACGCAGTGTTTTAATACTGAGATTATTATCACCGCACAGCTCATTCATGCAGTGTTTTAATACTGAGATTATTATCACCTCACAGCTCATTCATGCAGTGTTTTAATACTGAGATTATTATCACCACACAGCTCATTCATGCAGTGTTTTAATACTGAGATTATTATCACCACACAGCTCATTCATGCAGTGTTTTAATACTGAGATTATTATCACCATACAGCGCATTCGTACATTGTTTTAAAACTGAGATTATTATCACCACACAGCTCATTCATGCAGTGTTTTAATAATGAGATTATTATCACCCCACAGCTCATTCATGCAGTGTTTTAATACTGATATTATTATCACCACACAGCTCATTCATGCAGTGTTTTAATACTGAGATTATTATCACCACACAGCGCATTTGTACAGTGTTTTAATACTGAGATTATTATCACCACACAGCTCGTTCATGCAGTGTTTTCATAATGAGATTATCATCACCGCACAGCTCATTCATGCAGTGTTTTAAGAATGAGATTATCATCACCACACAGCTCATTCATGCAGTGTTTTAATGATGAGATTATTATCACCCCACAGCTCATTCATGCAGTGTTTTAATACTGAGATTATTATCACCGCACAGCTCATTCATGCAGTGTTTTAATACTGAGATTATTATCACCACACAGCTCGTTCATGCAGTGTTTTAATACTGAGATTATTATCACCACACAGATCATTCATGCAGTGTTTTAATACTGAGATTATCATCACCGCACAGCTCATTCATGCTGTGTTTTAATAATGAGATTATTATCACCACAGAGCGCATTCGTACGGTGTTTTAATACTGAGATTATTATCACCTCACAGCTCATTCATGCAGTGTTTTAAAACTGAGATTATCATCACCGCACAGCTCATTCATGCAATGTTTTAATACTGAGATTATTATCACCGCACAGCTCATTCATGCAGTGTTTTAAAACTGAGATTATTATCACCACACAGCTCATTCATGCAGTGTTTTAATAATGAGATTATTATCACCCCACAGCTCATTCATGCAGTGTTTTAATACAGAGATTATTATCACCTCACAGCTCATTCTTGCAGTGTTTTAATACGGAAATTATTATCACCACACAGCTCATTCATGCAGTGTTTTAATACTGAGATTATTATCACCACACAGCTCATTCATGCAGTGTTTTAATACTGAGATTATTATCACCTCACAGCTCATTCTTGCAGTGTTTTAATACTGAAATTATTATCACCACACAGCTCATTCATGCAGTATTTTAATAATGAGATTATTATCACCACACAGCTCATTCGTGCAGTGTTTTAATACTGAGATTATCATCACCACACAGCTCATTCATGCAGTGTTTTAATACTGAGATTATTATCATCACTCAACTCATTCATGCAGTTTTTTAATACTGAGATTATCATCACCGCACAGCTCATTCATGCAGTGTTTTAAAACTGATTTTTAAAATTCATGCAGTGTTTTAATACTGAGATAATTACCATATCAACCATTCACAGTTTTTAATACTCATTCATGCAGTGTTTTAATACAGAGATTATTATCACCACACAGCTCATTCATGCAGTGTTTTAATATATTATTATCACCACACAGCTCATTCATGCATTGTTTTTAATACTGAGATTATTATCACCTCACAGCTCATTCTTGCAGTGTTTTAATACTGAGATTATTATCACCACACAGCTCATTCATGCAGTGTTTTAATACTGAGATTATTATCACCACACAGCTCATTCATGCAGTGTTTTAATACTGAGATTATTATCATCACCGCACAGCTCATTCATGCAGTGTTTTAATACTGAGATTATTATCACCACACAGCTCATTCATGCAGTGTTTTAATACTGAGATTATTATCACCACACAGCTCATTCATGCAGTGTTTTAATACTGAGATTATTATCACCACACAGCTCGTTCATGCAGTGTTTTCATAATGAGATTATCATCACCGCACAGCTCATTCATGCAGTGTTTTAAGAATGAGATTATCATCACCACACAGCTCATTCATGCAGTGTTTTAAAACTGAGATTATTATCACCACACAGCTCATTCATGCAGTGTTTTAATAATGAGATTATTATCACCCCACAGCTCATTCATGCAGTGTTTTAATACTGAGATTATTATCACCGCACAGCTCATTCATGCAGTGTTTTAATACTGAGATGATTATCACCACACAGCTCGTTCATGCAGTGTTTTAATACTGAGATTATTATCACCACACAGATCATTCATGCAGTGTTTTAATACTGAGATTATCATCACCGCACAGCTCATTCATGCTGTGTTTTAATAATGAGATTATTATCACCACAGAGCGCATTCGTACGGTGTTTTAATACTGAGATTATTATCACCTCACAGCTCATTCATGCAGTGTTTTAAAACTGAGATTATCATCACCGCACAGCTCATTCATGCAATGTTTTAATACTGAGATTATTATCACCGCACAGCTCATTCATGCAGTGTTTTAAAACTGAGATTATTATCACCACACAGCTCATTCATGCAGTGTTTTAATACTGAGATTATTATCACCACACAGCTCATTCATGCAGTGTTTTAGTACTGAGATTATTATCACCTCACAGCTCATTCTTGCAGTGTTTTAATACTGAAATTATTATCACCTCACAGCTCATTCTTGCAGTGTTTTAATACTGAAATTATTATCACCACACAGCTCATTCATGCAGTGTTTTAATACTGAGATTATTATCACCACACAGCTCATTCATGCAGTGTTTTAATACTGAGATTATCATCACCACACAGCTCATTCATGCAGTGTTTTAATACTGAGATTATTATCATCACTCAACTCATTCATGCAGTTTTTTAATACTGAGATTATCATCACCGCACAGCTCATTCATGCAGTGTTTTAAAACTGAGATTATTATCACCACACAGCTCATTCATGCAGTGTTTTAATACTGAGATTATTACCATCACTCAACTCATTCATGCAGTTTTTTAATACTAAGATTTTTATCACCTCACAGCTCATTCTTGCAGTGTTTTAATACAGAGATTATTATCACCACACAGCTCATTCATGCAGTGTTTTAATACTGAGATTATTATCACCACACAGCTCATTCATGCATTGTTTTAATACTGAGATTATTATCACCACACAGCGCTTTCATACAGTGTTTTAATACTGAGATTATTATCATCACTCAACTCATTCATGCAGTGTTTTAATACTGAGATTATTATCACCACACAGCTCATTCATGCAGTGTTTTAATACTGAGATTATTATCACCACACAGCTCATTCATGCAGTGTTTTAATACTGAGATTATTATCATCACCGCACAGCTCATTCATGCAGTGTTTTAATACTGAGATTATTATCACCACACATCGCATTCATGCAGTGTTCTAATACTTAGATTATTATCATCACTCAACTCATTCATGCAGTGTTTTAATACTGAGATTATTATCACCACACAGCTCATTCATGCAGTGTTTTAATACTGAGATTATTATCACCACACAGCTCATTCATGTAATGTTTTAATACTGAGATTATTATCATCACTCAACTTATTCATGCAGTGTTTTAATACTGAGATTATTATCACCACACAGCTCATTCATGCAGTGTTTTAATACTGAGATTATTATCACCACACAGCGCTTTCATACAGTGTTTTAATACTGATATTATTATCACCACACAGCTCTTTCATGCAGTGTTTTAATACTGAGATTATTATCATCACACAGCTCATTCATGCAGTGTTTTAATACTGAGATTATTATCACCACACAGCTCATTCATGCAGTGTTTTAATACTGAGATTATTATCACCACACAGCGCTTTCATACAGTGTTTTAATACTGATATTATTATCACCACACAGCTCATTCATGCAGTGTTTTAATACTGAGATTATTATCACCACACAGCTCATTCATGCAGTGTTTTAATACTGAGATTATTATCACCACACAGCTCATTCATGCAGTGTTTTAATACTGAGATTATTATCACCGCACAGCTCATTCATGCAGTGTTTTAATACTGAGATTATTATCATCACTCAACTCATTCGTGCAGTGTTTTAATACTGAGATTATTATCACCACACAGCTCATTCATGCAGTGTTTTAATACTGAGATTACTTTCACCTCACAACTCATTCATGCAGTGTTTTAATACTGAGATTATTATCACCACACAGCTCATTCATGCAGTGTTTTAATACTGAGATTACTTTCACCTCACAGCTCATTCATGCAGTGTTTTAATACTGAGATTACTTTCACCTCACAGCGCTTTCATGCCGTGTTTTAACCCTTTAGGCGCCGGAGTTAATTTACGAAAATATTCCATTTTCATTTCAAGATTTTAAAAGGATGTAGCTTGAAAGTAGTGAGAGATAAAGGCATACTGTAAATGACAAAAATATTCATTATGACCCAAAGTTTGTGTTGGGAGTAAATTTACTCATCTAATTTGCATATTGTGACGTCTATAGGCAGTGGACATATTGGATAACATAACTCTCAGTAAAACTGAATTTTGAACATATTTACACAGATTTTTTTTTTTTTTTTTGTCCTCTCATCCTCAAAATAAGGAACAGGAATCAGTAAACGGTAAAACAGACAGTAATAAAATGTAGTTTTCTTTTAGCCCACCAGCCAAGTAGCACAGAAGCCTAATCTGTCTGTCTATCAAGATGGCATTATTTGTAGTTTTCATTCACTGGTCAGCTGTATCTACTCCTCCCATAATGGAGTTATAACTGTCAATACACTCTTGTTTCTTGATTTTACGAAAACCAGTCACATTTCCCTAGCCTGGTCAAACCAGACTCTGCTACTTTGCTTTGCTTCGTTCACAGAGTCTAGACAGTCGTCATTGACAAGTGTTTACTTCCTGGTGGGTGGGCGCTTGTCTGAAGTTTAAAATCATTGGTGTACACGTAAACTAATCACTAACATTTGGTGATGACATATGTTATGCCCCGGCTCAGCTGCCTAGTACTTCCACTGTAAGCACAGTCCTTCATACCAGGAATGCAGCGAAAACAAACTGATCAGTACATTAAACTTAATACTGTACCCATACATATCCCCATCTACCTCATTTTAGTCTTCACTCATTCACTTAAAACAACCAAAGGTGCTTTTTCTGTTCTCCTTACAAGAAACAAACTGTTGAGATATTGTTTCTCCTGCCGATACTGCTGCTATTTAAAAAAAAACGTAAGAGACCCGAAACCAATGGCAGAATCGGCAAGAATGACACATTATTGGCTGCGGCTGTTGCTGTTGCTGACCTCTTGGCTGTGCTGTAGCGCTGTTCGTTGGTGTTCATTCTGCTTGAGTTGAGACAGAGGAAGACGTCTTGGGATCGAATCTGAAGTTTTACTCTTGTTTAAACGGAGTTATCTGAAACTAATTTGTGTGTTCAGGCTCAAACAGTATTAGAGATTAGACAATTTGCTCCCGAGGTATAACCTTTGTCGCATTAGGGGCAGGGAGAATCTTCCTCCATCATCTTTTTTTTTCCCCTTTTCCCCCTTTAACAACTCGGTGAGCAAACAGCCAAATTAAGTCGCTAATCTGGTCAAACAAAGGCGACGGGGGTTTTTGTTTTTTTTTTTTTTTTGAGGGGGTTTCAGTCTCCCGGGAGCAAAGTAAGGTAAAGTAAAATAAATTTAAACGCTAAATTTAAAGAATAAACTAAACGCGAAGTAATTGTCTAACTTAGTGAATTGTGTGATATACAAAGTAAGTCAGAGTTGTTTTCAAGGACTGAGGTACACTGTCGCCTGCTTTTTCTGTAGCTGATTTAGCTAACGAACTATTGTAAGCTCTCAACGCCAGGAATATATCAAATTACCGGGATATCTAACTATCTGGCTTGGTTTCATACTTGGTCGCTTGCCTTTCATACAGTCTTCTAGCCAATAAATATTGACGTTCACGGGGTTTTTAGTCCCCTTCGTTTCTCTATCCTGACCGCATTACCGCATAAACGCATTTCCAAGCTTGAATATTAACGCGAACCGGGTTTTTGTTTTTAGCATTTTATTATCATCGAAGGGCTCTTCTGATTAAACACATTGCAAATTACGTTATCTTTGTATTTTCCTCCGGTTGCGGTGCCTTGATCAGCTGATTAAAGTTTAACTGCTTGTTTGAGTGCTCAGCGACAGCTTGTTGGGGGAGATACCGTGTTTAGTTCGCTCACGAAGTAAGCGACTTGTTTATTCGGTCCGTTTTAATTAAAGGGAACCGAGGCTTAACTCTTATCTCGGTTACTCTTGGTTGTATTTGTGGCTGGCTAGCTAGATAGTTACTGTTTGCTTTTTGGCTGGGGATCTGAGATTTAGTATTTAGTCAATAGGACAGCAGTCACTTTAGTCGTCCGTTGGTTACCCTTGAATTTAAACGGAAAGCTTTGCGAGTGCTCCGCCTCCTCCCTCCTCCAGTTTCTCCTGGGCGTAGTATAGCCAGTCTTTTATCTGGGTTCTCAGCTAAGCCCTGTGAGACTTTTGGGTTAGTATATTAATAGTAGCGGGTCTAGATAAATTCAAGTTGGCTTATTAGGAGTGCTTATTATCGATAGAGTTTCTCAATTTGGTATTTCATTTCTGTTCACTAAAACTAAGCCCCTGTTAAAAGAGGCTTATTATCCATTCACATAGTTTCCCCACGGTTTCTATTGTGACTGCTGCTTAGGGCTTCTCAGGTTAATTAATTAATAAATTGTGGTTCCTGAGCTTCTGTCTCGGCATTAGTAATTTTCTTTTGTTATCTAGGGTGAGCGAGATCATTAGGTAGGGGGTTCAAAATGTGGCCAAAACTATGTGACGGTTGCAGGATGATCGCACTTTTGGAAAGAGATTTCAGGGTGGGTTTGTCTGTCACGGTGCCAGCTAATTGAGCATCTGGAGAGCAAGATCCTTGTTCTTCAGGGCCAGTTAATGGCACGACATAGTTCATAATCAGTAGAGTTCCTAGAGGAACTAAGTAGTATGTCGTTTAGAGAAATGGTCTGTACGCCAAAAGCAGGGTGGTGTGGGGACCCCAGAGCAGGCAGGGGAGAAAGTTGGGTGACGGTAGGACGTCAGCGCAGGAAAGGGCGTGCACACCGTACAGCGACAGCTCCTCCAGTGGTTGAGGTGTCCAACCGATTCCGGCCCTTGCAGGAACTCGAATTGGCCCCTGACCCTGAGAGTGAGGGGACTGATGAGCAGCAGGGCACCCTGTTGGCCTCTACCCCTCAGAAAAGAGAGTTATTGATAGTGGGGACTCAATACTTAGAGGAATAGACAGTTTAGTCTGTTCGCGCGACAAGGTCTCAAATGCGGTGTGTTGCCTGCCTGGTGCCCAGGTAGGAGACCTCCTGGAGCGTGCGGACAAGCTCCTGGCCAGAGCGGGGAGGGATCCAGTTGTCATGGTCCATGTTGGGACTAATGACATAGGTAAGGGTAGGTTTGAGGTTCTGCAAAGTAAATTTGTTGAATTAGCTGAAAAGCTTAGGAGCAGATCCTCCACGGTAGTGTTCTCCGGATTCTACCGGTACCACGTGCAAGCAGAGGGAAGCAGAATTTTATCTGGAGGTTTAACACGTGGCTCTGAACCTGGTGTAGGAAAGAGGGGTATAGGTTTATGGGGCACTGGAACTACTTCTGGGACAGGGGTGACCTGTTCAAGCCGGATGGGCTACACCTGAACCGGAGGGGTACCTTTGCACTGGGTCAGCGTATGTTGAGGGTAGCAGAGAGTTATTTAAACTAGGGACTTGGGGGCAGGGAGGTTAGAGAGTGTTACACAGAGGAAATGCAGACTGCCCTGATGGAAGCTGACAGCGTTACATGCACTATTGATGATATATTTTTAAAGCAAAAAAAAAAAGCATGGTGAGGGGCTTTGAGCAGCAGGCGGCATGGGAAATCGAAGGGAAGAGCGTTCATGATAACCTGAAATGTTTTTATCTAAATGCAAGAAGCATTAAAATAAATTTCAAGAACTTGAGGCCGTTATGATTAGTGAAGGCTATGACATAGTTGGGATTACAGAGACATGGCTTAGTGAAGAGGATGGAGATGAATATAATGTAGAAGGTTATAAGCTCTTTAGGAAGGATAGATGTAATAGGCGAGGAGGGGGGTGTAGCACTCTATGTGAACGAAAATATAAATGTGCAGGAAATTCCTGAAATTGAATATTCCGTGCCTTGTGAAGATATCTGGGTCAGGCTCACTGGCAAACACGAGACTGGTTTAAAGATAGGTGTATGCTATCGACCACCAGCTTTGGACAGTACAGTCAATGAAATGCTCCTTAAGAGGATTACGCAAGCTTGTAGAGGAGGAGGGATTATTATTATGGGAGACTTAAATTATCCTGGTATTGATTGGGAAATTGTGAAAGGACAGGGTAGGGGGAGGAAGAATTTCTAGATGTCATAAATGATAATTTTTTTGGTGCAGTATGTTAATAAACCTACAAGAGAGAAGGCAATTTTAGATTTGCTGCTCTGTAATGACCCAGATAGAATTAGCAATGTTGAGGTACTGGAGCCACTTGGGACAAGTGATCACTCTACTATTAATTTTGAGGTTTCATGGGAAGTTAAAAAGGTGTCTCCAAAAACAAAAATTTTTAATTTTAGGCGAGCAAACTTTGACAGGATGCGGTCATATCTAAGTGAAACAAAATGGGAGACACTCCTGGACTGTGAGTCTGTAAATGAGATGTGGGAAAGATTTAAGGGGTTTTACTTGATTCACAACGTAAATTCATTCCAAAGGTGTCCAAAAGTAAGCTGAAAAAGCAGAATCCTCAGTGGATGACAGCAGCTATTCGTAGGAGTTTGAGGGAAAAGAGGAATCTTTATAAGATGTACATAGAGGATAACAATGAGATTACTAAGGCCGAATTCTGTAAAATGCGGGCTGTGGTCAAAAAAAGAGCTGAGGAATGCTAGAAGACTGTATGAAAGACAAATTGCAGAGGGGCAAAAACTAACCCTAAGCGCTTCTTTCAGTACTGTAGCAGAAAAAGGAAAGTCAAAGAGCAGGTTAAGTGCATAAAAGAGTAAAAATGGATCGCTGCTATATGATAATAAGGATATTGCGGACACCTTAAACGGTTACTTTGTTGAGAATTTTACCTTAGAGCGGGTCTTTATTCGGCCGGAGGGCTTGTCCAATGCTCAAGATTATTTAGCGGAAATTGAGGTTAGGGATAACGTCGTATTAGACAAGTTGCATCAACTAAAGGCAGATAAGGCGGGTCCTGATGGCTTATATCCTAGAGTGCTCAGGAAGTTAGTGAGATCATCTTTAAGCCGCTATCTGCCATCTTTAGACGGTCTTTAGAAACTGGAGAAATACCAAATGATTGGAAACAGGGCAATATAATACCAATATATAAAAAGGGGACCGTACTGAGCCAGGTAATTACAGGCCAGTCAGTTTAACTTGCATTGCGTGCAAAATATTGGAATCTATCATAAAAGATGAGCTGGACTTATTTCTTGAACGTAACAATATCTTGAGGGATAGCCAACATGGTTTTTAAGTAAAGGAAGGTCATGCCTGACAAACCTTCTGGAATTTTTTGAAGAGGCCACCAAGACTTATGACCAGAGCAGGGCTTATGACATCATATATTTGGATTTTCAGAAAGCATTTGACACAGTACCGCATAAGAAACTAATTTTTAAAATGAGCTCCATTGGAGTTACAGGTGGTATTCTGAAGTGGATTCATAACTGGTTGCAGGACAGAACACAAAGAGTGGTGGTCAGTGGTATATCATCTGAGCTAGGCAGGGTGGGGAGTGGCGTCCCCCAGGGATCGATGTTGGGACCCCTGCTGTTCCTCATCTACATTAATGACCTTGATAGGAATATTGAGAGCAGATTAGTGAAATTTGCAGATGATACTAAATTGGGGGGCTTGGCAAATAGTTTAGAGTCCACTAAAGTGATTCAGGATGATTTGGATAGAATTCAGAATTGGGCAGAAATGTGGCAAATGAAATTTAATGTAGCGAAATGTAAAGTAGTACATGTAGGTAATAAAAACATTAGACGGGATTACTTCATGGGAGGTTTTAAACTGGAATGTGCTCCACAAGAGAAAGATCTGGGAGTGATTGTTGACCAAACCCTCACAGGCTCTAGCCATTGTGCCGTAGCTGTTAAAAAAGCCAATCGGATGCTGGGATACATTGCCAAAAGTATTGAGTTCAAATCCAAGGAGGTGTTGCTTCTTTTGTACAACACATTCGTCAGACCACATCTAGAGTATTGTGTACAGTTCTGGGGACCATACTTTAAGAAAGACATAGAGGCTTTAGAGAAAGTTCAGAGAAGAGCCACGAAGCTAATTCCGGGTATTAAAGATGAAAGCTATGAGAAAAGGCTGAAGATCCTTAATCTCTTTAGTCTTAGGAAAAGGAGACTAAGGGGTGATTTGATTGAGGTCTTTAAATATGTTAAAGGGATTAACAAAGTGAATTATGTAGGATTCCTTCAACCAAGTGTTGTTAGCAGAACTCGGGGTCACAAATGGAAGCTGACTAAAGGTAAATTTAGCACTGATATTCGGAAATATTTCTTCACCCAAAGAGTAATTTCAGTGTGGAACAGCTTGCCTGACCATATTGTTGAGGCAGAGACCTTGGGAGTTTTCAAGAGCAGACTTGACTTAAAGCTAGATACCATTGAGTCATTGAGTATCTGAAGTGATATATTCACGATGGTACAAAGAAACTGGCGAGCCTAGTTGGGCTGAACGGCCTGTTCTCGCCATTCATGTTATGTTATGTTATTTACATCACAACGAAATCTGCGTTGACACGAAAACTGAACCGTGAACCATACTTGCGCTAACATCATACCGAGCCCGCTATCTAACTTTATAGTAACACAGTTTGGCTCTAAGCGTTTGGCTGTCTCAGACAGCCATTTCATTCATGGATAATGACAACATAACACTGAGACAGCAAATAGGTCTTGTGTTATTAACAAAAACATGGCTTTTAAAAAGTTAGCTGCTAACTTAAATAGTGTGAAATTCGCAGGCAATGTAAAACTAGAAGCTACAAGCTAGATGAGGTGGTTCGGCTGTCTCTCACAGAGATGAACAGGGTGCCTATTTCATATGTTTCATGATGGATATTAAGTAGATATGACAACTTTTCTTGAAACCTGTAGGGAGTAGTGCTACAACATCATTTCCATTCAAAAAACTAACCAAACATTCATCTTGTTGTGGCTATAAATCGCTGATACCCGGGATTTTGTCCACGACAGTGCGAATGGCCTCCCATGTATCTATGTCCATGGCCAATGTTGATTTCGGAGACTACAATTTCAAACTCGGCGCCGCAGCTACATCATGGCTCTCGGCCACGCCTTCTGTTCGTTGGTTAGTCTGGCGTATTTCCTGCCGAGGAAAACGAGGCAGAGCCCCGAGTGACCAGAAGGAGTATTGAAGCGAAATGAAATTAAGCGGAAGTACGAAGGCTGGCGGAGTCAGGCCAACAAATCCCTTGGTTCATATACATTTCTGAAGTCTGGGTATGATCAATGATATGCTGCTTTTTGTGGACCGTCATTGCGCACAGACGCACTGTCACTTTCACTTTCATCACTCAGCGACCAATCGTCATCTGAGGGTAAATATTTCCCTGTCCTTCAGGAACCTGGCCGCAGCCAGCGGCTGGAACGAGCCTGCATTGTTGACCAGCTTCCGTAATGGGCTGCGGCCAGACCTGACAGCAAAGATGGCGCGTAGGGACTATGCTACATCCCTGGCCTCCTACATTGACACCGCCATCTGTCTAGACCAGCTGTTGCAGGAGACACAGTGGAAACAGCTCAGAGATCCCATCCAACAGCCCAAGCCAGAGGGGGAGCCATGGAGGTTGGGTCCTCCAGATCTACCGACTGTCGAGATTGGAGAAAGTCTGGTCCTTGTGTCCATAGTGGGGAGAATCGATCTGCGCCTGTCAAGGTAACCATGTCAGTATCCACCATCACTGGCCAGAGATTCCAGGTCCCAGTGCGAGTGTCATATAACAACCTGCACACCTACACAGATGCCCTGATTGACTCTGGCGCAGCGGGGAACTTCATCTCCTCCCAACTGGAATGACAACTCTAGCTCCCAGTCCACCGGCTCACACCCCCATTGCTGTGGCAGCCCTGCATGGGAAACCTCTGAGCAGCAGAGGCGACCTTCACCAGTCGGCCTAAGTCTCCCTGTGTGCAGAAGAACCGCCAGAAGGAGTTATCGCTCCTAATTCTACCATACTCCAGTCATCCAGTGATCCTCGGCCTCCCATGGCTCCAAAGACACAACCCTATCATTCCTTGGCACAACTGACGCCTCACCTTCCGGTCTCCATATTGTTGGCAGCACTGTAGCCCCCTCTCTGTTTTCTCTACTACAGTCGAGAGTCTTGACCAGGAGACAAGACTGGATAGCCCCAGAGAGTACTGGCAGCTTCGCGAGGTGTTCAGCAAGACCAGACCTACCCGGATTCCTCCTCATCGCCCGTGGGACTGTGCCATAGAGCTCCTGTTCGGTGCCTCACCTCCCAGGAGCCATGTATACCCCGTCTTAGTGGCTGAGACCCAAGCAGTGGAGCAGTGTATACAAGAGGCACTCCAGCAAGGCTTCATCCATCCCTCTACCTCACCAGCCTCAGCAAGCTTCTTCTTTGTCCAGAGAAAAGATGGTGGTCTCTGCCCTTGTATAGATTAAAGGGATTGAAGTCATGGCAAGGAACTGGTACCCACTATCTCTGCTCCCCAGTGCTGTGGACCAGCTGCAAGGTGCGAAAATCTTCACCAAGCTAGATCTCCGCAGCGCCTACAATCTAATCTGTATCCGGAAGAGAGACGAGTGGAAGATGGCCTTCAGCTCCACCTATAGATACTACAAGTACTGCATGATGATGTATGGCCTCGTTAACGGCCCATCATTCTTCCAGTCCTTCATAAAAAATATGCTGAAAGAGATGCTGAGGAGATTCGTCATTGCCTATCTCAATGACATCCTAATCTTCTCCTCCTATGAAGAGCATGTTGAGCACGTGAAGAAGGTACTCGCACGCCTCCTAGCTCACCAGCTCTACATGAAAGCCATGAAGTGCATCTTCCACCAGCCCACCATCTCCTTCCTGGGATACGTGATTAGCCCAGAGGGGGTGGCAATGGAGAGCAAGAAGTTAGAGGCAGAAGCTGCATGGTCAGTCCCACGGACCGTGAAGAAGCTGAGGCACTTCCTGGGGTTTACCAACCTCCACCGTAGTTTCATCAAGAACTTCAGTACGGTTGCCCAACCTCTAACAAGCCTATTTAAAGGGAAGCTTAAGAGATTGGTGTGGAACCCTAAAGCACAAGGCGCCTTCAATGCTCTGAAAAAGCTGTTCATCACAGCTCCTATTCTAAAACTATCAGACCCAGAAAAATCCTTTATCGTGGAAGTGGGCGCATCTAATGCTGGGGTGGAGGCTATCCTATCACAACGACATAGGTTACCTGAAAAGCTTTTCACTTCTGCTTTTTTCCCTGCAGACTCACTCTCATGGAGACAAATTATGATATGGGCAACTGGGAGCTGTTGATGGTGAAGTTGGCACTCGAGGAGGGGAGGCATTGGTTGGAGGGGGCTCGCCATCCGTTTACAGTGTTATCCGACCACCGCAACCTCAAATATCTATGAAAGGTAAAACGACTCAATCCACGTCAGGCCAGGTGGGCTATATTTTTCACCCACTTCAACTTTACCATAACCTATCGCTTGGGCTCAAAGAACATCAAGACAGATGCCCTATCCCATAGCTATGTAGCCAAAGCTGATCTGGAGGCGGAAGAACCCATCCTGCCACCTTCCCGTGTTGTTGCCTTAATCAGATGGCAGCTAGACCAAGAAATTGCAAGAGAAGCCCAGAAGAGGCCTCTTCCTGCCACAGTGCTGGCCGGGAGAACCTTCATTCCCTCCACATTTCGGGATTGGATCATTCTGAGGGTGCACACCTCCTTGTCCTCCAGTCACCCCGGATTCTGAAGAACAGCCTAAATCATTGCCTGCAAGTATTAGTGGTTCCACCTGGCCTCAGACGTAGAGACAGTGGTCAAATCTTTCACAACATGTGCAATCACTAAGACCCCATGGCAGTTACCAGCTGGCAAGCTGAATCCACTACCTGTCCCGCACCGTCCCTGGTCCCATGTGGCTGTGGATTTTGTAACTGACCTTCCAGTCTCAGAAGGTAATATGACCATTCTGGTAATAATTGACTGAATCTCTGTGTTCTGTAAATTTCTGCCTTTCCCCAGCATGACCTCTGCCCTTCAAATGTCAGAGGTGCTGTTCCAGCCGGTATTTAGGAACTTTGGCCTTACAGAGGACATACTTTTAGGCTATGGGCCGCAGTTCACAACCCGAGTGTGGAGGGCATTCTTCAAGAGGCTGGGAGCTTCAGTGAGCCTCACCTTGGAATACCATCCTGAGTCCAACAGGCAGGTGGAGGGGGCCATTCAGGACCTGGGGAGGTTCCTCCGAGCTTACTGCCACTGATGACAACTGGATTAGGCTAAATACCTGCCCTGGGCGGAGTACGCCGAGAACTCCTTAATGAGCGCCTCCACTGGTTTATTGCCATTCCAGTGTGTGCTCGGTCGGCAACCTCCCCTGTGCCAGTGGGACCCGAGCCAGACCGAAGTCCAGGCAGTGGATGCATGGTTCTGAGAGGCAGCGATGGTGTGGGCAGCTACCATCGTTCAAATCCAAAGAGTCCTCCACTGCCGGAAGAACCAGGCTGACCGGAAGCTTTGGGATGCCCCCAGCTACCAACCTGGGGATCGGATTTGGCTCTTCACCAGGGACCTGCACCTCCATCTGCCCTGCCGAAAGCTGAACACATGGTTCATTGACCCATTCTGTGTCCTCTGGAGGGTCAATAATTCTACATATACTCTCCAGTTGCCAGCTAACAATTATATTCATAATACTTTCTATGTCTCCCTGCTCAGGCCGGTGATTACGGGGCCGCTGGCTCTCTAGTTGCTGGCTAACAGTTACATTAATAATACTTTCCATGTCTCCCTGCTCAGGCCGGTAATTGCAGGGCCGCTGGCAGAGACTACCCCCCGGAAGACCCACCACCTGCCCCGGAGATTGACAGAGCCCTAGCCCACTGGGAGTCTACTGGGCTTAAGACCTCTGCAGAGGCAGACTCCAGTACCTGGTGGACTGGGAGGGCTACAGTCCAGAAGAGAGGAGCTGGGTGGACCGCCAAGACATCTTGGATCCCTAGCTCCTGGTTGAGTTCCACCTGGCACGCCCAGACCGGTTTGCTCCTCGCCCCAGGGGTCGCCCTCCCAGACATCACCCAGGCACGCCGGGATTTGTGCCTTGGGGGGGTACTATCATGCCACGCCTCCAGCGCTCCCAATCACTGGTCTATTAAGACCCGGCCTGCATTCCACGCTCCTGCGGAATCACCAACATCTGTTGCTCATTGTGTGTCATTGCTTGCTCTACATAACAGAGAGCTTTGCCCCCTTACGGTGCGAAGTCTCGTAAGCCTGTTGTATAGCTCTAGTCTTGTGTAGACATTATAACCGTGTATTTGCGTATCTTTAAAATCCTATTACAAAAGCGACGCTACTATTGTTATTTGTTCAGTGCATTATTGTTTATATATATTTGGAACCTTGTTTCCTGTTTGTTTTTGCATTTTTCTTTTCTGCCTCTGCTGTGCTAAAGAAAAGACTTCATAATAAAAACTTACTTCATCTTTACATCTGAATCCAGTTCCACGTTTGCCAGTTTTCAGTGCACTCTGCTTGGTGCACAGAAAAAGCCATTATATACTGCCATATTGGATTAGTGTTCAGTTATTGGGCTTAGTCATTGATCGCTAATTATCATCTGATGTCTAAGCTCAAGGTAAAATTAGGTGTCTATCTTTGAAATCAATCCTGCTTTTCATTTAGAGCTTGAAATATATTGTATCTTCAACTTTCTTGCCCTTGATAGACTATGGGGATGTGCTGTACACGGGTGCTCGTGCCCAGTGTTAATAGACTATGGGGATGTGCTGTACAATTTCGAAATAATCGGGGGGGTTAGCTCTAACCCTAACCCTCTTGGTCGGGGTTGTAGTAGAAAAACCCTTGGTTGGACGAGGGTTAAGGAAAGAGAGCAGTAAACACGGAAGCATAACATTGAAAAAGTATGTTATAGCGTGATGGATGTTGCACTAGTAAATTGTACATAAACCAATGATGTAGAGAAAAAGTGGGGGCACTCCTCCCATCAGGCTGGTCACCTGGGGGTTCATCGGTCCAAGCGGTTCTTGGCCCGAAGTTTTTGGTGGCCCAGCACGATGGAGGACATCTGGGAGTTTGTAGCGGCGTGCTGTATTTCCGCTAGGAACAAGACTTCCCACCTCCCCCCCTCTGATCTGCTGCGGCTGTTGCCCGTTCCTCAGCGCCCGTGGAGCCATATTGCTCTTGATTTTGTTACGGGGCTGCCTGTTTCGGAGGGCAACACGGTCATCCTGGTCCTTGTTGTCCGTTTTTCTAAGGCCGCCCACTTTATCACGCTGCCCAAGCTGCCTTCGGAGCGGGATACTGCTCTTCTTGTTGTGGACCATGTTTTCCGGCTGCATGGCACCCTTCAAGATGTGGTTTCTGACCGGGGCCCTCAATTTACAGCCAAATTCTGGCGTGCGTTTTGCAACTGGTTGGGGGCCACCGTGAGCCTTCCCTCGGCTTTCCAGTCTTTGGAGAATACTCTTCGACAACCCATCTTCGTGGAGTCGATTTTTAGCATGGGCCGAATACTCCCACAATTCACTGGGTAACTCCTCCACAGCTCTTTCCCCGTTTGAGGCTCAGTTGAGTTATCAGCCTCCACTGTTTCCTGAGACTGACAGGGATTCAGAGGTTCCTTTGGTTAATTACTTTGTTCGGCGGTGTCGGTCAGTTTGGGCTAAGGTCCGTTCCTCCTTGTTTCGCTCTGGACGAAAACAAAAGACAGTGGCAGATAGAAGGCGCCGTTCAGCCCCATCTTATCGGGTTGGCTAAAGGGTCTGGCTTTCCACGCGGGACCTGCCCTTGAGAGTGGAGTCACGGAAGTTGGCTCCCCACTTCATTAGTCCTTTTAAGATTGTGCGAAGGATCAATCCGGTCACAGTCGGTTGAAGCTCCTAGATCATATGGATCCACCCCTCTTTCATGTCTCCAGGCTCAAACCGGTTAGCACTTGCGTCCTGGCTCCGGTCGACAAACCCCCGCCGCCGCCGCAGATGATTGAGGGGGGGCCGGTTTACACTGTGCATCGTAGAAGAGTGTGGGTCGTGGAGCTCAGTTTTTAGTAGATTGGGAGGGTTACGGTCCTGAGGAGCGGTGTTGGGTCCCTTCTCGGGATATCCTGGATCTTACCCTTATTTCTGAATTCCGTGCGCGGGGCTCTCTGGGAACTTCTGGGGCTGTTCCTTAGAGGGGGGGTCCTGTCATGGTTTGTGAGGTGTGCGTGTTGTTTGGACCTTTCTTTGCGGCTCTCATCTCGGGACAATATCAAATTCCTGGGCCATCAAATTCTTTGCCCAGCTGGCTGATTGAGCTGGGGCGGCGCTTCCCCAGAATCTATATAAGCAGGATGTTCGGCACGCTTCCTTCGCTAGAGTGTCTGTTTGTAGCTAAGCACTATAGCCGAAGATATCTGTAGTCAGGTTTTGTATGACTTTCTATCTTCTTACTGTTGGAGTTTCTTCTCCCTTTTTCTATCTCGCTTTGCTTCCGTGGTTCAGACTATTATACGTCCTTTGGAAGCGCGAGTACTTGCGTTTGGTCTATATTATTCTCTGTGTTTGTACTGTGTTCGTGCTACTCTCTTTCCCTCTGTCGTTGTGCTTGGCCTCCGTATACTATCGGCCATTACATTGCGTAAAAAATTGTGGAATACTTTAAAAACAATGTTCCTCAACGTCAAATTGCCAAAACTTGGAAGATCTCATCATCGACAGTGCATAACATCATCAAAAGTTTCAGAGAAACTGGAAAAATCTCTGTGCGTAAGGGACAAAGCCGAAGACCTTTACTGGATGCCCGTGATCTTCGGGCCCTCAGACGCCACTGCATCACTCACCGGCATGATTCTGTCATTGACATTACTAAATGGGCCCAGGAATACTTCAAAAAACCACTGTCTGTAAACACAGTCCGCCGTGCCATCCACAGATGCCACATAAAACTCTATCATGCTAAAAGGAAGCCGTTGTTGAGCATGATCCAGAAGTGCCGCTGTGTTCTGTGGGCCAAGGCTCATTTAAAATGGACTGTAGCAAAGTGTCAAAGTATCCTATGGTCAGACGAGTCCAAATTTGACATTCTTGTTGGAAATCATGGGTGTCGTGTCCTCCGGGCTAAAGAGCAGAAAAACCACCCCTCCTGTTATCAGTTTTCAGTTCAAAAGTCAGCATTTCTGATGGTATGGGGATGCATTAGTGCATATGGTGAGGGACACTTGCATGTTTAAAAAGCACCATGAATGCTGAAAGGTATATCAAGGTTTTAGAGCAACATATGCTCCCCTCCAGATGACATCTATTCCAGGGAAGGCCTTGTGTATTTCAGCAGCACAATGCAAAACCACATACTGCAGCTATAACAACAGCATGGCTTCTTTCACCGATTGAGAAAATTTGGCACATAATTAAATGAAAAGTCCATCAAAGGAGACCCAAAACTCTCCAGCAGCTGGAAGCCTGTATTAAACAAGAGTGGGATCAAATTCCAATGGCTAAACTCAAGAAACTTGTCTCCTCAATGCCCAGATGCCTCCACTCTGTGTTAAAAAGAAGAAGGGATGCTACACCATGGTAAACAGGCCCCTGTCCCAACTTTTTTGAGACCTGTAGCGCCATAAAATTAGAAATGAGCTCATTTTGTGGATAAAATTGTGAAATTTCTCAGTTTCAACATTTGCTATGTTATCTCTGTTCTGTTGTGAATAAAATATTGGCTGGTGTGATTTGAGAGTCATTGCGTTTTGATTTTATTCACAATTTACACTTTGTCCCAACTATTTCGGAATTGGGGTTGTAGAAAATTCAACGAAAGTTGGTGTTAAAATGCTTGCCATTCGAAAAATGGGGTAAGTTATAGTGGACAGCACGGACTGCAGCTACAGTTGCAATAAAAATTATTCAACCCCCCTTGCAAATTAGGTTTACTGGCAAAATTTACAAACTTTCAGCTGTTTGCAATGAACAAATAAAACAAGAACAATTTCAGTAGCTCAACACCGCAAATATTACGAGTGGCTTCTCCAAATTCAACACAAAATGCCACTTTTAATGACTACTGCAGGCTCAAAATTATTCAACCCCTTCATGACATGCATCTTTAATAATTAGTAGAGTACCCTTTTGCCGCTATGACCGGCTGGAAATGTGATGCATAAGCAGATGTCAGCTTTTGGCAGCATTCCCAAGGACTCTTAGCCCAGTCCCCATGAACAATGGCCTCCAGTTCACTAATATTCTAGGGTTTGCATCCTGCAGCTGTGTTCTTCAAATCCCAGCAGAGATTTTTTATGGGGATCAAGTGAGGCGACTGTGATGGGCACTCTAGAATCTTCCCAGACTTCCTCTGAAACCAAACCTTGGTGGATGTTGAGGTATGCTTAGGATCATTGTCCTTTTGGAAGGTCCAATGATGCCCAAGCGTCAGCTTCCCAACAGACGGCATGAAATTTTCTCCTTGGATATCCTGGTACTTTACTGAATCCATCTTGCCCTCCACACTTTGCAGGTTTCCAGTGCTAGAGGAAGTAAGTCAGCTGCAGAGCATCAAACAGCCCCCACAATTCTTCACTGTACGCAGGGTGTACTTTTCAGCATATGCTTCTTTATTCCTCCTGCAGATATACCACTGATTCATAAGCCCGAAATATTCCAGTTTTGTTTCATCACTCCACGGAACAATATCCCCAAACTTCTGTGGCTTATTTATATGGTTTTGAGCATACTGGAGCTTGTGCTTTTGGATCAGTTGTGGTGTGTGTCGTGGAGACCTTCAGCATTTAGTATGCGCCCTACTGTGCAAACTGAAACCTCAGTGCCTCCTGCCTCTAAGTCTTGCTGCGGGTCTCCTGCAGTCACTCGAGGGTTTTTGACCACCCGTCTCCTCAGGAATCTGGTGACAGCCATTGATAGCTTCCTCTATCTGCCACATCCTGGCACTGCAGCCGCTCTTCCTTTAACTCTGAACTTGCGAACTATGCTTCAAACTGTATCTCTACGAACATTCAGTGCCTGTGCTACCTTTTTGTATCATTTTCTTTGTTTGTGCCAGGCAATGTTCTCCTCTATTAGCTTTTTGGACAATTCTCTTGACAGCCATATTTCTAATATGCAATCAAATGTCACTGTCAACAAACCCCTAGCCACCGCAAGTATTTGATGTGTTCTATCTCAAGCAAACCTAATGCAACTAATTAAGCTCTTAATTAGCTGCATTAGGTGCGCTTGAGACAACACCTGATTTGCAAATATGCTCTTATGAAGGATTCTATTCAGAGGGTTGAATAATTTTGAGACTGCAGCAGTCATGAAAAATGGCATTTTGTGTTAAATTTGGAGAAACCACTTGTAACATTAGTTGTGTTGAGCTATTTAAAATGTTCTTGTTTAATCTGTTAATCACAAACAGCTGAAAGTTTGTAAATTTTGCTATTAAACCCAATTTGCAATGGGGGTTGAATAATTTTTATTGCAACTGTATATGGTAGGGAAATTGCAAATATCTGTTGCCTGCGTTAGTTAATGTAGTTAGCTACCTAGCTAGCTTGTTAAACAAGACTCACTGACAAGACACCATTGCTGGTGAGTTGCGTAGTCATGACTTACTGCGAAACAGATGGCAGCGGGGGTCTATTTTCCCACACACTGCACTACCGTATTTGACAAGCCTACGAACTGAAACGCTGCCTGCAATTGGAGGGTCCATTCACTTATATAGACTGTCCGGTCTCTATGTATCAGCCATTTCAGGAATTTATGATAATAGCATAGCAGCCAGGCCAGGTCAAAAGTTCGGGGGGGTGTTGGGGTGGGTCCATGGGCGGGATCTCGATACCGCGGCTTGACCTCCGATCACTACTGCGCCGACTCTGGCTCCAAATGTGCAAGATGGCAGCGTGTGTCTGAGGGAAATTCTGGCTCCATTTTTGATCAATGGGGGTAAATGGAGATGCGTCGTTCATCTTCATATACAGTCCATGGTTTATATAGTGAGTAGATTAATATAGGAGCAGGTTTATATAGTGAGTAGATTAATACAGGAACAGGTTTATATAGTGAGTAGATTAATATAGGAACAGGTTAATTTAGTGAGTAGATTAATACAGGAACAGGTTTATTTAGTGAGTAGATTAATACAGGAACAGCTTTATATAGTGAGTAGATTAATACAGGAACAGGTTTATATAGTGAGTAGATTAATACAGGAACAGGTTTATTTAGTGAGTAGATTAATACAGGAACAGCTTTATATAGTGAGTAGATTAATATAGGAACAGGTTTATTTAGTGAGTAGATTAATATAGGAGCAGGTTTATATAGTGAGTAGGCACATACTGGAGCAGACTTATAAAATGAGTATGTTCGTACAGGTGCAGATTTACATAGAGAGCAGGTTCACAGGGGAGCAGGTCATATTATGGGCAGGTGTATACGGGAGCATGTACGTATATATTGAGAGTGGGTTTGTACAGGAGCAAATTTGTGTTGTGAGTAGGTTTATAGTGGAACAGCTTATTGTGAGCCGGTTTATACAGGGGCAGGTTTATAAAGAGAGTAGTTTTATACAGGAGCAGCTTATGTGCAGTATTTGGTGGGTAGGTTTATATAGGAAGAGGTTTGTACTGTGAATATGTTAATGGAGGAGCAACTTATATTTTGGGTTCAGAGAGGAGCTAGTTCACGTCATGAGTAGGTTCATAGTGGAGCAACTTAGCGTGAGTAAGTTTATGCAGGAGCAGTTCTATAGAGTATTCTTATAGAGGAGCAGATTTATATTGTGGGTAGGTTTATAAAGGAACAAGCTCATATAAGTATGTTAGTACAGGAGCAGGATATAGTGTGTGGTGAGTAGGTTTATATAGGCGCAACTTATATTGTGTATAGATTTATTGAACAGCAGCTTATGTTGTGGGCAGGTTTATACAGAAGCAGATTTATATTGTGAGCAGGGTCAAATGTGAGCAGGCTTATGTTATGAGTAGGTTTAAAGTGGAGCAGCGTACTGTGTGTGGGTTTATAAAAAAGTCATTTTTTATAGAAATAATGTTTACATAGCTGCAGGCTTATTTAGTTGGTTGGTCTACGGAGGAGCAGATTGTACTTCAGATACATTTATATTGGTGCAGATTTATATAGTTATCAGGTTAATAGAGGAGCAGGAGAGTATGTTTATGCAGGAGCAGGTTCAAATAGTTCGTAGACTGTGTTGTTAGGTCATGCTCTAGCACACTCAGCTGCTCAGTAAGGTGTTTATCTCTCCCCCAGCTGTGTCTGACCAGGAGGTGGAGTTCAGGTGGACTGTGTTCTATGCTGCCCCCTGCCTGCAGCAAGGGAAACACCTCCAGCCCCAGACCCCGCACTCCTATGTAGAGAACCTGCATCGCCACTCCAATGGCAGCCTGAAGCCCTTCCTACCTGGCGAGTTCCAGCTGAAGTCAACCAGACCAGGTGAGTTCCAGCTGAAGTCCCTCAGACCAGGTGAGTTCCAGCTGAAATCCCTCAGACCAGGTGCGCTCGAGCTGAAGTCCCTCAGACCAGGTGAGCTCCAGCTGAAGTCCATCAGACCAGGTGAGTTCCAGCTGAAGTCCATCAGACCAGGTGAGTTCCAGCTGAAGTCCCTCAGACCAGGTGAGTTCCAGCTGAAATCCCTCAGACCAGGTGAGTTCCAGCTGAAGTCCATCAGACCAGGTGAGTTCCAGCTGAAGTCCATCAGACCAGGTGAGTTCCAGCTGAAGTCCCTCAGACCAGGTGAGTTCCAGCTGAAGTCCATCAGACCAGGTGAGTTCCAGCTAAAGTCCATCAGACCAGGTGAGCTCCAGCTGAAGTCCCTCAGACCAGGTAAGCTCCAGCTAAAGTCTATCAGACCAGGTGAGCTCCAGCTGAAGTCCCTCAGACCAGGTAAGCTCCATCTGAAGTCCATCAGACCAGGTGAGTTCCAGCTGAAGTCCCTCAGACCAGGTGAGCTCCAGCTGAAGTCCCTCAGACCAGGTGCGCTCCAGCTGAAGTCCATCAGACCAGATGAGCTCCAGCTGAAGTCCCTCAGACCAGGTGAGCTCCAGCTGAAGTCCATCAGGCCAGGTGAGTTCCAGCTGAAGTCCCTCAGACCAGGTGAGTTCCAGCTGAAATCCATCAGACCAGGTGAGTTCCAGCTGAAGTCCATCAGACCAGGTGAGTTCCAGCTGAAGTCCATCAGACCAGGTGAGTTCCAGCTGAAGTCCATCAGACCAGGTGAGCTCCAGCTGAATTCCATCAGACCAGGTGAGCTCCAGCTGAAGTCCATCAGACCAGGTGAGTTCCAGCTAAAGTCCATCAGACCAGGTGAGCTCCAGCTGAAGTCCCTCAGACCAGGTAAGCTCCAGCTGAAGTCCATCAGACCAGGTGAGCTCCAGCTGAAGTCCCTCAGACTAGGTGAGTTCCAGCTGAAATCCATCAGACCAGGTGAGCTCCAGCTGAAATCCATCAGACCAGGTGAGTTCCAGCTGAAGTCTCTCAGACCAGGTGAGTTTCAGTTCAAATCCCTCAGAACAGTTGAGCCCCAGCTAAACCCTCAGACCACGTGAGTTCCAGCTAAATCCCCTAAGACCAGATGAGCACAAGCTAAAGTCCATCAGACCAAGAGAGCTCTAGCTGAAGTCCCTCAGATTAGGTGAGCTCCAGCCAAAGTCCCTCTGATCAGGTGAATTTAAGCTAAAATCCCTCAGACCAGGTGAGCTCCAGCTGAAGTCCCTCAGACCAGGTGAGTTCAAGCTAAAGTCCCTCAGACCAGGTGAGTTCCAGCTGAAGTCCATCAGACCAGGTGAGCTCCAGCTGAAGTCCATCAGACCAGGTGAATTCCAGATAAAGTCCCTCAGACCAGGTGAGCTCCAGCTGAAGTCCCTCAGACCAGGTGAGTTCAGGCTAAAGTCCCTCAGACCAGGTAAGCTCCAGCTAAAGTCCCTCAGACCAGGTGAGTTCAGGCTAAAGTCCCTCAGACCAGGTGAGTTCAGGCTAAAGTCCCTCAGACCAGGTGAGTTCCAGCTGAAGTCCATCAGACCAGGTGAGTTCCAGCTGAAGTCCCTCAGACCAGATGAGTTCAGCTGAAGTCCCTCAGACCAGGTGAGTTCCAGCTGAAGTCCCTCAGACCAGGTGAGCTCCAGCTGAAGTCCCTCAGACCAGGTGAGTTCCAGCTGAAGTCCCTCAGACCAGGTGAGTTCCAGCTGAACTCCCTCAGACCAGGTGAGCTCCAGCTAAAGTCCCTCAGACCAGGTGAGCCCAAACTAAATCCTGTCTCTCCAGGTTAGCCCCGGTTAAAATCCTTCAGACCAGGTGAGCTGCAGCTGAAAGCCCTCAGACTAGCTGAGCCACAGCTAAAGTCCCTCAGACGAGGTGATTCCAGCCGAAGTCCCTCAGATCAGGGGTTGGTTTCACAAAGACACAAGCATCAGACTTCAGATAGACCTCAAATTCAACCATTTCACAAAGCAGTTTAGTTCTTGACTATCTTACGTAGGTCTACTGTACAATGAATTCTGGGTAAATTAAGTCATTTTTCAAGTAAAAAAAAAAAAAAAAAAAAAAAAAGGCTGCATCTCGCCGCTCAGCTCCCTTAATTGCAGCAGAAAACTTCTGTCTCCTTGAAGAATTCAATACATATAAAAACATTTTTCTCTGAAAATTCAATGAGGAATGTAACAACAAAAATAAAAATAGCTGCTACCATAAACAGTGTAAATCCTATAGTTGAAAGAACCATCAAAGACGTCCAAAAAAGGTACAAAAACATGGTAAAAGACACTAAAAAAGAAATGTTCAAGAGAAGAAACCCTAAAACAGGAGGAGGACCATTAGAAAAGCTGAAAGACACAACAGAGATGGATAATATATATAATAGACCAGTGGCAATCACGTGTCTTGTCATGAAAATTTTTGAAAAATTTGTGAAGAATGCACTTTTGGACATTGTGCAGGATAAGTTGGACCCTCATCAATTTGCTTACCGGCCAGGCAGAGCTATGGATGATGCAACAAGGGACTCTTTTAAACATGGTTTTAAAACATCTGGAGGGAGTTAAGTCCTTTGTCTGTCTGCTTTTTTATCAGTGGCGGGCGGTGGACAGAGAACAAGGAGGGCGATAAACATGTCTTTTAACTGCTTATTAGTCTTGATCTGTTTTCAGTCAATTTCCCTGGTAAAGGACACTTGAACTCTCCCCTCTCAGGTGTAGCTAATTGTCTTTGTTAAGACAAGAAATCAAACGCATCAGTTGAATGCAAAAAAAAGAGCGCATTTCAATCTTTTTCAATTAAACAATCATTACGCACATGTTTGACGACTTGCTTAGCATGTGACAAAATTTAACGCGGAAAATCCACAGTGGTTTTTTCGTGAAGAGTTGCCTATTTAGGAATGAATTAAAATTTTTTATAGAATTTATTATTCGCTCGCCTAAACATTTCATTATAAGGGAAACTAACACGTTGACCAAGAACAATGGTTGAAATCGGGTCACTAATCTCATCCGTTTCAAGGGATGTTTTCCGCCCCCTCGGTTTTCTGTCCACCACCCGCCACTGTTTTTATTGACTTCTCTTCAGCTTTAAATTGCATCCAGCCCCATGCTTTAGCAGACAGGCTCAGGAACATTCATAACATTGATGCCGGCTTGATTTCCTGGTTGATGGAGTTTTTAACAGTGAGGTCACAGCAGGTTAGAGTGAATGGTGTTTTATCAGATGCTCTTTTATCCTCTACTGGATCCCCCCAGGGCTACGCCCTCTCCCCTCTTTTATTTGTTTTATACACCAATGAGTGCCGTAGCCATCATGACCGGTGTCATATTCTTAAATTCACGGACGATTCTGTTATTGTGTTCCTCCTCAGTGGTGACGACTCCAAGCATGGTCCTGTCGTGAATGATTTTATTTCTTGGTGAAAATCATCCTTTTTAAACATTAATGTAGCAAAAACAAAAGAGATGCGCATCGATTTTAGAAATAACCCCCCTGTCATCTCCCCTGTTTAAATGGACGATCAGACTGTTGAACTGCTGCATACTCTTTTCCAGCCCCCTCCCATTCTCTGGGACTTTCCCCTCTGAGGCATGCCCAGGACATGCCCAACCTAGCTCCAGACTGGGCTTAACAAAAAAAATGTCAATACTGCCATCTCGTGGCGTTTTTTTTTTTTTTTTCCCCACATTACACCTCCATTCCAAAAGGGAAAAATTTTGACTCATAAAGGCAAAATTTTTCTTTTCAATACAAAAATGGTTAAGTAGACACTTGTATATATATACATACATATAATAAAATATGCTAATGAACACATGATATATACTCAGTCAAAAAAGAAACTTCACACTCATAAATTTCTAAATATTTTCTTGAAACTTAATACAAGAGATATTATTATTATTATTAGGGGTAAATCGTTGTCAAAGACATCATGACACACAGCAACTCCGGCAAGACAAGCATGCACCACGTCTGCGAGCATACATCAAGGTAAAAGCATGTTTCCTCGTGTTCCTAGTCCCGTGACCTTATGAGACACGTGCAATTGAGCCCACGTTAGCGGTAGAGTGACATCTCGGAAAAAACAAGTTCTTACAGTCAATTATCCGTTGATTTGCAATGCCACGACTGTCAAACATTCAACGTCAACGTGCCATTGGCATGCTGAAAACGGGAACGTCGGTCACTTACGTTGCCAGGGTAATGGGATGCAGTCGACGGACTATCCATGATCTTCGGACACGTCTCCAACAAACTGGCACCACAGCAGACCGACCTCGGGTAGACCACATGTGACGACACAAGCAGAAGACCGACAAATCGTCTTACGTCATTTGCGTAATCGATTTCTCACTGCAACGTCCACTAGGAATGAATTGTTTAGAGGTTGTTTGACTGCCCAAACCATACGTAATCGCCTGCGCACACTGCGTCTCTCCATGCAGGTCGGCCATATCGTGGACCAATTTAACCCAGTTACACCGGCGTCAACGGCTTCTCTGGGCACAACGACATCTGAGATGGACTCAGCGTGATTGGAATAGGGTCGTTTTTAGTGACGAATCCATATTCACTTTGCACTTCGCTGATGGGAGAGTTAGAGTTTGGAGGAGACGCGGTGAACGCATACGCCCAGTGTTGTGTGCAGGAAGTGGACCGTTTTGGGGTGGTAGTGTTATGGTTTGGGGTGCCTTTAATGTTCCTGCCCGTTCTCGACTGATGGTCGTTCAAGGAAACCTAACTGCTGCAGGATACAGAGATCAAGTGCTCATTCCAGAGCTTTTGCCATTCATGGCAGCTCATGGCCCAGGTCTGACATTCCAACACGATAATGCCAGACCTCAGACGGCCAATTTAACGCAGAATTTTCTTAGGAATGCTGGCATCAATGTCATGGAGTGGCCCTCAAGGTCTCCCGACCTTAATCCCATAGAACATGTATGGGAAGTGTTGGGCAGAAGACTCCGTCAAGTCAGGAACCCTCCACAGAATTTGCAGGAACTTGGTGCCATGTTGGCTCAATTATGGCGACGCATCCCCCAAGCTGTGTTCAGACGCATCATTCAATCCATGAGGAGACGTTGCGTCGCAGTTGTGAACGTTCATGGAGGGCATACGCGCTATTGACATGCTTTCATCAAGTTGTAACTTACCATTTTTACTCTCTTACATTTCCGTAGCATTTCCAGTGGAACTGGTTACATTATGAACATGATTTTTATGGTACACCGTCCTTAATGGGTACAGAATGGAATTAAATCATTATTTAAAACCACTTTTCTTGTATGTTCAACTTATCGAACTCCAAACAAGTGTGAAGTTTCTTTTTTGACTGAGTATATATACACACACTCAAACACGGGATAAGCAATCAGCAATTACATTGTCAGTACCCTTTACATGCTTAATTTCCAAGTCAAACTCCTGTAAAATCAAACTCCAATTCAACAATCTCCGATTCTTGTTTTTCATCTTACTCAAAAAGATTAACGGATTGTGGTCAGTATATACAATCATTGGCTTTTGCCCTGTACAAACATAAACTTCAAAGTGTTGTAAGGATAGAACCAGAGCCAACAGCTCCTTCTCAATTGTGGAATAGTTCTTTTGGTGGCGATTGAACTTCCTGGAGAAGTATACCACGGGATGCTCAATGTCATCAGAGTCACTTCTCTGTAGGAGCACAGATCCACAAGCTTGGTCGCTAGCATCGACCGCCATGGAGAACAGTTTGTTGAAGTCAGGAGATTTCAGCACGGGGAAGTGACACAGCAGAGACTTCAGGCGATCGAAGGCTCTTTGGCATGCTTCATCCCAAGTGAACTTTACACCTTTCTTCAGTTGGTTGGTGAGACTGAGAGCAATCTCAGCAAAGTTCTTGCAGAACTTGCGGTAGTACCGATCATTCCAAGGAAGCGGCGCAAAAAGCTTTTTGTTGACAGGAACTGGAAAGTCCATGATGGCTTGGACTTTAGCATTTATGGGTGCCACCTTACCCTGGCCTATGATGTAGCCAAGATACGTGACAGTAGCACAACCAAAGTCACTCTTGTTCAGGCTAACAGTCAGATTAGCCTGGGTCAAGCGCTGGAACAACGTCTCTACATCTTTCAGATGTTCTTCCCAGGAGTCACTCCATGTGATCAGGTCGTCGATGTACGCACCCGTGTGTGGCAATCCGGCGATTGTGGACTGTATCATCCTTTGGAGCGTGGCTGGGGCATTTTTTCATGCCAAAGGGTAGGACTTCATACTGGTATAACCCAGATGGTGTGGCAAAAGCAGAGATGCTCTTGGCCCTCTCAGTTAAAGGCACACACCAATAACCCTTCAATAAATCAATCTTGGTCAGAAACTTTGCTTGCCCTACTCTATTGATACAATCATCAATCCAAGGTGTTGGAAACACATCAGTTCTAGTTACAGCATTGACTTTGTGATAATCTGTACAGAATCTAGTACTTCCATCAGGTTTTGGAACTAGAACACAGGGTGAACTCCAATCTGAGTTAGAGGGTCTGATAATATGTTCTAACATGTACTCAACCTCTTTCTCAGCAATCTTTTCTTTTCAGGATTCATCCGCACGGATGCTGTTTTATTGGTTTGGCATCACCAACATCGACATCATGAGAGGCTATAGGAACTCTCTTTGGAACATCAGGAAATAGATCTTTATATTTCTTGATCAACCTCTCAAACTGATCTTTCTGTGAGGGTTCTAAGTGCTGGAGTTTTACATCAAGATTTTGCAACACTTCAGAATTTGACAATTCACATGAAAGAACTTCAGCTTTAATTCTAGGTTCATCATCTTGAAACTCCCCCTCATCTTCACAAGTCTCGGCCATAGGAGGATCTGAAGTGACAGCTGCAACCCTAGCATTCCTATCATGCTAAGGCTTCAGCATGTTAATGTGACACAACTGTTTTGGCTTTCTCCTATCTGGAGTCTTCACAATGTAATTGAGATCATTGAGTTTTGTCAGAATTTCATAGGACCATGAAATCTAGCCTGCAATGGATTGGACTGCAAGGGAAACAACACAAGGACCTTGTCTCCTGGTTTAAACTCACGGCTTCTAGCCTTATGATCATACCAAGTTTTCATTTTCCCTGACTTGATTTCAAGTTCTCTTTGGCTAGGTCACAAGCTGCACGCAGTCTTTCCTTGAACTTGCTAACATAGTCTAACAGACTGATATGTGGCTCTTTCTCTTGCCATTGTTCACTCAACAATAGCAAAGGTCCTCTCACTTCATGGCCAAACACTAGCTCAAACGGACTGAATCCAGTAGACTCCTGCACTGCTTCTCTAGCTGCAAACAACAGCAAATGAACACCTTCATCCCAGTCTTTCTCATGGTCATAACAATAAGCCCTCATCATTGTCTTGAGAGTGGAATGAAACTGCTCTCAGGCACCCTGACTCTCTGGATGATAGGCACTGGAAAGAATCTGCTTCGCACCTAGTTCATACACAACCTGCTGAAACAATCCGGAAGTGAAACTGCTACCTTGATCTGACTGAATTTCCCTGGGAAGGCCAAACAACGTGAAGAACTTTATCAAAGCCTTCGAAATTGCAGTTGCCTTGATGTTGCGAAGAGGGATGGCTTCAGGGAATCTGGTAGATGCACACATGATTGTCAACAAGTACTGATTTCCAGATCTAGTCTTGGATAATGGACCAACACAATCAACAATGACCTTGGAGAAGGGTTCCCCAAATGCTGGGATAGGCTGCAATGGAGCTACAGGTGGGTCTAACTGGTGTTTTCCAACTACCTGACAAGTGTGACAGGTTTTGCAAAAGTTGGAAACATCTTTCCGAAGTCCAGGCCAGAAGAAGTGTTTCATGAACTTGTCAACAGTCTTGTTAACACTAAGATGACCTCCTAAAGGCAAACTATGAGCCATTGTTAAGATCTCATTCCTGTAGACCTTCGGAACAACAATTTGCTTGACCACTGCCCAATCTGCATTGGCAGGGATATCAGGAGGGCGCCACTTCCGCATCAACACTCCATCCTTGAGATAATACCCAACTGGAACTGTGTCTATTTCTTCATCAGAAAGGGCTCTCTTTTTTAGTACACAAATTTCAGGATCATTGGTTTGCTCCTGAATCAACTGCTTTCTGGACAGAGACAAGTCTCCAGACACATCAGAATCACCAGACTCATCTGGCTGGCTGAACAGAGAACTGATAAAAGTGTCTGATAAGTCCTCAAACGGAGAAACCATAGTAGGCTGAACAGAGTCATGAGGCGAACCACCTGAGTCATGACTATTCAAGGTGCTGGACGGCACCACATCATCTTCTTCTTGAGCCTTCTTGGCCATAGCACGGGTCACTGCACAGGAAGGATACAGAGATGGGTCTTCATCGCCATCTTCAGTGCTCGGCTGTGAAGTAAGATGAACAGGGGGAACTACATTGCCCCCAGCCAGGTCATTGCCTAGCAACAGAGAAACACCCTTGATAGTTAGACTTGACATAAGTCCCATCTTTACCTGTCCTGTAACTAAATCTGACTTCAAGAATACAGAGCGAGGGTACGGATACAGTCCTCCCTTCAATACCTTGTACAAGTATGAAATCCCCAGAAGCGGTCTCATCACGTAACTCAAGGAGTCCATCAACAAAAGTGACTGAGAAGCTCCGGTATCCCTTAGGATATATATGGGGACAGGAGGAGAATGCTCATTCAGAGCCACAAATCCCTCTGACACAAATGGAAGAAATTCCTCCCTCACAAAGTCAGCAGTATCAGGCTTCTTAGCCTCACAAGGAGCAGGCAATTTAGCAGATCGGTCATCTACTACAGGGGTTTCTAACCTTGTCTTCACAAAGGCATTGGGTTTGGTATCCTTTTCTTTTTCTTTCTTAGCTTTAAGGAACCAACAGTTAGTTGTAACATGACCAGATCTCTTGCGATAATTGCAAACTAGACCACTTTTGTCACTGTCAGCTTTCACACTTTGTTCAGACCTTTTACTGGATTTCTGAGCACCATCACCAGATTTGTCTTTGTCTTTGGGTGAGGAATCTTGGGTATCACCGTTACCTTTCTTCTGAAATTGGGACCATCTATTGTTACTGCTAGACTGAAATTTGGACTTATGTGTGAGAACATATTCGTCTGCAAATTTGGCAGCTGATTGCAATTGCAGTGCTTGCTTCTCATTAAGGTAGGTCTTAATATCATCCTTGACACAGTTCTTGAATTCTTCAACTAACACCATCTCTTTTTAGTGAGTTGAAATCATCCTTGACCTCCATAGAAGTACACCAGCGCTCAAAAGCAAACCTTCTTCTCGTTAGCAAATTCCACATAAGTCTGATTGTCAGATTTCTTCAGACCTCTGAATTTCTGTCGGTAAGCCTCTGGAACCAACTCATAAGCTGTCAAAATAACCTTTTGACAACCTCATAATCAGAGGAATCATCTGCAGACAAAGCCCGAATAGGCTTGTTGAGCTTTTACCCTTGAGGACAGTTTGCAACATCAGAGGCCAGTGTTCCTTTGGCCACTGACAACTCTTAGCTACCTTCTCGAAGCACTGGAAATGCTTATCAACCTCCTTCTCTGAGAATGGAGGCATCAGCTTTACCTCCTGGCTGGCGTGAAATTTATTTTTCAGCCTGAATTTTGATTTTTAGTTGCTCCATTTGGAGCCTTTCTTCTCTGTCTAATTTTTCTAAATCGAAATCTCTCTGTCTCTGTCTCTCTCTTTCTGCTCTTTCCTCTTTCTCAAATTCTTTGTTTTTCTTTTTCCTCCCTTTCTTTTTCTCTTTCTCTCAAATTCTCTTTGTTTTTCTTTTTCCTCCCTTTCTTTTTTCTCTTTCTCTCTCTCAAACTCTCGTTGTTTTTCTTTTTCTTCCCTTTCAATCTCTAGCATTTTTAATTTAAGTTCCAATTCTACATTTGGATTTTCCACTGGAAACTGTTCCAGATCTCCTGGTGCAAACCCATTTTCATCAATGTAATATTCAGCAATCTCTCTAGCCAGTCTTGCTTTTCGCATGGCTGGTTTTACATCTGTCAGCTCTAACTGTCTGCATATTTCTAGCAGTTCTGTCTTTTTAAAAGACTTCAAAACCTCTACGGTTGGTGATGCCAAGAAATCATCCATTGCTGTTGATCTGCCAATATATATCTAGGAAAATTCAAAAAAACAATTTCACTATTTGAAATTTTAGATTTTCAATAAATGACTCGCGCAATGGTCTATCCCGGACCCGAGCCCCCAATTTGTTATGGCCCCAATTTGTTATGGCGTCAATTTGTTATGGTGTCACGGACAGCAAGGGATGACAGACAAAATTCTTCAACTTCAACAGATTTAATTAAACAAACAGAGCTAATCTACACTCTACCCTACTGACCAAGATTGAAATAAAAAAAAGATAGTTACAGTCCCTTGGTAATTGAGATGGGCTGCTATGTTGCGTTGTCCTGGGACAGGAAAATGCTCCAACACAGGCAAAAATCCACAAAAAGCTTCACAGGTCTTGAAAAGAGTGACAGGTCAGGTCAAATGTATCCTTCCACAATTTCTCCTTGCAATTTCTCCAACTACCTTTCACTCTCTCAGATTTTCTCCTTATATACTCTTTTCCAGCCCCCTCCCATTCTCTGGGACTTTCCCCTCTGAGGCATGCCCAGGACATGCCCAACCTAGCTCCAGACTGGGCTTAACAAAAAAAATGTCAATACTGCCATCTCCTGGCGTGGTTTTTTTTCTTCCCCACATTACATTAGTCAGTCTTTATTTTTGTGAAATGGTCTAACTTGCATTAGACGAATCTATGAGCAAATTTGTACTGGTTTAATCCTATAGACCAGTCTGAAATATCTTTGTGAAACCGGCTCACCAGGTGAGCTCTAGCTGAAGTCCCTCAGACTCAGTGATCTCCAGCCAAACTGCCTCAGACCAGGTGAGTTTAACCTGAAGTCTTTCAGACCAGGTGAATTCTAGTTAAAGTCCCTGACACCAGTTAAGCCTCAGCTAAAGTCCCTGAGACCAGTTAAGCCCCAGCTAAAGTCCCTCAAATCAGGTGGGACCCAGGGCGTGTCATTATGCCATGGACACTCTGAACTAGAATTGGACGCTAAGTGAAAGCCACTGTCGTCTCCTCCAAGTCATCGACACATTCATACATCGATCTTAACTTGAGATCTGACCAGGATACCAGAGTCTTAGAATACAGTTATTTCCATTTAAATATGAATGATTGTTTTCTCGGAATTGCAGGATTGTGTGTAAGAAAGCATTGTTATGTCTTTGTTCAGTGAGAAATGATTCCTCAACAAAAAAAGTAAATATGCAACTCACAAAAATATATTACTACAACCAGAATTATTGGTAAAAGGTTGATGTGATTGTCTGATAATTTTATTTTGAAATATATTTCACTGTCATGAAATATAAGTTATGTTGTTGTTTTTACCTTATTTGGTCATTCCTGACTCGGAATGGCTGTGTTGGATTACAGAATATGACAAGCTGAGCAGCTCTTCGCATTACCCTCAAGACCCCTGCCTTTACACCAATCTCTCAAATGGAATCACACAAGGAGAGCGCGAGGAGGTTAAGAAGGTGAATTCTCCAGCAACAGCTATAGAAGTGTGTATCACAATGCATTACATTAAAGACATTTAGCTGAGTATAGGAGTTTATACTACAGTGCATCACATTGAAGACATTTAGCAGAGTGTAAAATTTTATTTACATTTCATTTCAATAAAGGCATTTGGCAGAGAAGTGTGTGGTACTCTGCATACAGAAGTGTATATTACACTGTGTTACATTAAAGGCATTTGTCAGAGCGTAGGAGTGTATATTACACTGCATTAATTTAAGGTATTTTGCAAAGTATCGGAGTAGAAATGTGTTTTACACTGCATTACATCAAAGGTATTTAGCAGAGCATAGAAATCTACTGCCTGTCCAAAAAATATAAATAAAAACAGACTGCAATGATTGGCAAATCATTGAAACTCTATAATAAATTGAAAATTGTGCAGAGACAACATATAAAATGTTGAAACAGAAATTTTATTAATTTTGAAAAATGTCTGCTCATTTTGAATTTGATGCCAGTAACACACTTCAAAAAAAGGTTGGGATGAGGCCGTGTTTATCATTGGGTTAATCATCCCCTCTTTTTACCACACCCTGTAAGTGTTGTGGAACTGAGGAGACCAATTACTACAGTTTTGAAAGCAAAATGTTTTTGCATTCTTGCTTGATTTTAGATTTCAGGCTCTAAATACTTTTGCAGACTGTTTTCTGTGTCACATTTGTGTCGCATTTACTTTTGCTGACTGTCACATTTGTGCCTCAAATTTTTCAGTGGTCACCCATCTGGACTGCAGGCAGGTCCATTTAGCACCTGCTCTCCTTTTCTACGAATCCATGATGTTGTAACGTGCATGATGTGGTTTGGCATTCTCTTGCTGAAAGATGTCTGGATGTCCCTCTGAAACTTGGATATATTGTTTATCATTAAAGCTGTCTTCACAAATATGCAAGTTACCCATGCCACCTGCACAAATGCACCCCCATACTATCATCGATGCTGGCTTTTGAACTGTGCACTGATAAAAAAAGCCGAATGTTTCCTCTCCTTCTAAGCCAAGAGGATGTGGCATTCTTGATTTCCACAAAAAAAAGGCAGATTTTGATTGGTCAGACCACAGCATAGTTTTCCACCTCGTCTCAGGCCATCATAAATGAGCTTAGACCCAGAGAAGGTGGCAGCGTTTCTGGATCTTGTTTATTATTGGTGTTTTCGTTACATAGTTAAGTTTTAACTTGCATTTGTGCATGCAGTAACAAATTGCACTCACTAAGAATGGTCTTCGGAAGTATTTCTGAGCCCATGCATTTGTTTCCACCACAGAATCCTGTTTGTGTTTAATCCAGTGCCACCCGAGGGCCAGAAGATCACAGCTATTCATCGCCTTAACCCTTACATGCAGAGATTTCTCCGGATTCTCTGAATAATTTGATGATATTACATACTATAGAAGATGAAATCCCCTGCGCAATTTCATTCTTAAATTGTTGAACAATTTTCCCATGCAGTCTGTCACAGAGTGGTGAAGCCCTCACTATCTTCTGAAAGACTCAGCCCCTCTCAGATGCTCTTTTCAAACCCATTCACTTCACTGACCCGATGCCAATTAATCTAATTAGCTGTGAGATGTTCCACTGGGAGCATTTTTTTAGCTTGATAGAACATTTACAATCTTTCTTTTTTTGCCCCGTCCCAACTTTTTTGAAACATGTTGCCATCATCAAATTCAAAATGCACAAATATTTTTCTAAAACAATAAATTCCCCAGTTTCAACATTTGATATATTGTCTTTGAACCATTTTCTATTAAATACTGTATAGAGTTTACTGTAAATGATGTGCACATCATTGTATTGTTTTTATTTATATTTTTACAGTGTCTAAACTTATCTGGAAATGGGTTTGTATATTTTCATATCGGAAATAGGAAGTGGGAATTGTATTCCACCCAATTAGCTTTCATATCATAACATGTAATCTCATTTTACTAGAAAATTTTGCAAAATAATACATGTAATGCACTCATAGCACTAAATTTATAATTTGTTTTTATTAGTTTTGAATATTTTGGCAAACACCACAGCTATGAAACGGACTGATGATGTTTTAAAGTCACTCAATGCAATGGAATGTGATAAAATTTATAACTGATATAATATGGGGTTATGTTGGTATTTTCATCTCTCCACCTTGGTTGCACAGTCAACTCTGCTAGGCTGCCTGACTCAGTTTTGCCTGGCAATGTGCTGTCATAACACACCATTGGATAAGCAGGTACTGCGTGTAAGCAGTGTGCAGTATGGTAGCTGTGAACCCTTTAACTTGTCAACCCATTAGCTCAGTAGCCAGTCAGCCTGGTAGCCTGTTAGCTAGTGCTGTACAATGCTTCTATCATCCCTCCTGCTTCCCAAATACAGAATTTCCACTTGAACATCTCCCATGTGATGTAAAGGAGTTTTATTTCACTAGTAATATTGCAATTAAAAAAAACACTCCAAAATTTTAAAGGGAAAGGTGACTTTCGAACAGAACCAGTGTAAAATAAAATGATTACACACATTGTCCATAAAATGACTTGGATTTCTTGGGATGTTTCTAAGTTTGTGCAATGCTTCAAATGATGAGAATGTGACTGAACAATTTTAAAAATGACTGAAGTTCGTCATCTTTTCATCTCTCTTAACGGTTAACTCTATGAGATGGCAAGGAATGGTTTGGCGATCACATGGCAGTGATGTCAAGTGGCCATAGCTTAACTAATTTTGTAGTAAAATTTTTTGTTAGGTTAAATTGGTTAATCTATGAGCTAGTGCTCCCCCTTTCTTTTTGTGTTGGTTGTCTAGCTACGGGAGATTAGTTCATGATATGTTTTTTTTTCTCTCATTGCTAGTTTCTTTTCTGCAAAGTAAGCATGAGTGAAATTTGAGCTGTCTTTCTTATTCATTACATAGAGGGGAATTTACATTCTCGCAGGTATTACCCCTACTAGCTATAGTGGGAAAATCGCTCCTTTAATAGTACTGGGATATCGGAAGTTTGCCTCAGATTTAATCGTTGCCCATTGTTCGCATCTTTGATGATTTAGCTTACTTGGTTTACCGAGCTGACATCATTGTTAGATTGCTATGCATGTGCAATTGGTTATTGCATATCTGTCCTCACTCTTCCTTCTGGAAAAACATACATATTTAGCTATCTATATTGATTCATAAATGCGACTATGTATCTGTTGAGTTCTTTCTGGGTTTTGCTCAGTGCCTGCCTGAACTCGAACCAGCATGGAAGATAACACAGACGACTTTGGGCAACTCCACTTTCTTTTCGTGCTTTTATTTCCCGTAGGCATTAGATAGTTGCATTAGTGATGGGATAAGCAGTTGAAGTAGTAGCAGCAGTGGTAGTAGTAAATGTAGCAGGTTGATACCAGAAAAATCAATATACAGATATCATTTTCATGTATATTAATTGCATGACAACATAAATAATTATATAGTTCATTGAAATGATAATAAATCACAGAAAGTCATATAGATTCTTCCAGCATTTTTAAATCAAAATTTAGCAGCAATTAAATCATTCATGAACTATGGATTACACAAAAGAGTTCAAAGCAGATTAAGTTACCAATACACAGTTGCATCAGATATCACACGTAGCCATAATGTTTTCACATTAAACAGGACAATGCACCCTCATATCTTTCTCTGCATCGTGCGCATGCGATCAATCAAAAGCAATCATAAACAAAGCATCCGATGTTTAAACGGAGGTTCACCAATCTACTCGCATACGCTAATTTCTTCATCAACGTTGCTACAATCGTATATCACATGGTTTACTTTCGTCTTCAATCGAACATTTCATTAACATTAGATGGCTATGAGTATAAATGATACACCCAAAACTAACAAACTCACACTCGCGGTGTTAATATAATTAAGTCTGAATCCAAGTCAACCAAACATTTACAGAGTTACATATAAATCAAATCCTTAATTCATTCCTAACAAATATAAATGAAAACATACCGATGGCGTCTCTGTGGTCTTCCAAACAATGAGCAAACTTTCTCTTTTCCTCCCAGCTTCCCCGTACCTCGTGAACTGGTTATTTCAAACAAACGTTCCTGCGCATGTGACGTCATGACACTTTACTTTCAAAATAAGAGTCCCATTACCAAATTCAAAGTAATAGTTTTCAAAAATTACATTATACAGAGAGATTATGTGAATGAGGTTTATCACCGAGAAAACATGTAGGAATCTTAAATTTGACCTAACAGTATCCTTACTGAAGCGCTTTATAAAAAGGGTGAACTGTCTCCTGCCTCCTGTCTGCTCCTCATTTATATGACATTTATTTGAGATTTAAAGCTCGCTGTTAATGGAGACCAAACGCAGCGACTTTCCAGAGTAGAAGACTGGCGAAAGCGATAAACCCAGCCACTTAGATTTAAAGAGAGGAAACTCAGAAAATAAAACTCTCGCAGCCCTATAATCCAGCCCAGCCACCATGAGGCGGGGCTGAGCAAGGCGAGAGTCTGCATAACTAGAGATAGAAAACTAGTTCTGCATGAAGCACAGAAGCTTCATAAATAATACCATCCAACCGGACGAGAAACCTCCTAAGGCACCAGATATCAGTGCAATAACAGCAGAGGAAAGAGAAAGAAACTTAGAAAAGAACTTTCTAAGAATACTTTAATAATATACACAAATTAAATCGCTAATTTTCGAGAGTAGATCTTTCCTGGCTTGTGTGAACACTAGAGATAAGACACTCAACTAAAGAGGCGCAGCAAAGTTCCAACTTAAATAGAAAAAGAAACAGGTGCCGCCCATCTTCAATCAACAAGCTGGTACAAGGAATTTGATGTCGTCCTAGACGAGAGAGACAAAGAAAGCTCTAAACCAAACCCAGAGTATCCAAAAACCATGACAGTACCCCCTCCCTAAGGAACGGCCCCAGAAGTTGAATCTTGAATCTTGAACAGGCCAATAAAGCAGGGGGCCAACTTCCATGACTCCACCCTCAAAGGGAGATCCCAAGTCGAAAGCCAAACCCTTTGGCCAACCCGATATGACGGCGCCGGACGGCGCCTCCTATCGGCAGTAGCCTTCTGTCTCTGCACTGAGCGTAAGAGAGAAGACCGGACCCTATTCCATACCGACCGGCACCGAGGAAGGAAAAAATTAACTGAGGGAACCTTCTCCACGTCCGGGAAAAGAGGTGGCTGATAGCCCAGCTGGGCCTCAAATGATGAAAGACCCGTGGAAGCGTTACACAGAGAATTGTGGGAGTACTCAGCCTAAGCCAGAAAACGACTCCACAACGTAGGGTTATCCGTAGCCAAGCACCAAAGTGTATTCTCCTCAGACTGATTGGTTCTTTCAGTCTGCCCATTAGTCTCAGGGTGGAACCCAGATGAAAGACTGACAGACGCCCCTAGCTGGTTGCAGAAGGCACGCCAAAACCTCGCCGTAAACTGCGGGCCCCAGTCTGAGACCACATCCTGGGGTAACCCATGCAGCCGGAACACATGGTCAATGAGGATGAGAGCCGTCTCCCGTGCCGAAGGCAGTTTAGGGAGAGCGATAAAGTGGGCAACCTTAGAAAATCGATCAACCACAACCAACATAACCGTGTTGCCGTCAGAAGCCTGCAGACTCGAGACGAAGTCAAACGCAATATGGCTCCAAGGGCACTTGGGAAAGGGCAACAGCCGCAGCAGACCAGAGGGAGGGAAATGAGAACCCTTATTCTGGGCACAGACGCAACAGGCCGCCACAAACTCCCAGATATCTTTATCCATACAGGGCCACTAAAAGTGCCCGGCCAGAAACTGCTTCATCCAGTGAACCCCAGGATGACCCTACAAACGGGAAGAATGACCCCACTGGAGAACCTGAGATCGCGCCGCCAAGGGGACGAACAAACAGCCAGAAGGTTCCCCACCCGGACTAGGGTCGGACCGCAAGGCTTCCCGTACCACAGACTCAACCTCCCACAGAACGGGAGCCACGATCTGAGCAGGCAGAATTATGGACTCAGAAACAGGGTCACGGCCAGAGTGGTCCTAAACACGTGACAATGCGTCCGGCTTAGTATTTTCAGAGCCAAGCGGTAAGTCAACGTAAAGTTGAATTAGTCAAAAAATAGTGCCCAAGCGCACCTGCCGCGAATTACGCCGTTTGGCCTGCTGGATGTATTGGAGATTTTTGTGGTCCGTCCAAACCACAAAAGGGTGTTCAGCTCCCTCTAACCAGTGGCGCCACTCTTCCAACGCCAGCTTGACTGCCAACAACTCCCAGTCACTAATACTGTAATTCCGCTCAGCCGCAGACAATGACCGAGAGGAGTAGGTGCAAGTGTGTAATTTCTCGTCCTGAGGAGAGCGTTGGGACAGAATGGTCCCCACTCCGACCTCCGAAGTGTCAACCTCTACCACAAACGGGAGGGAGGGATCAGGAACAATGAGAATAGGCTGTGAGCTAAACCGTTTTTTTCAACTACCGAAAGGCAGAATCAGCTGGCGGAGTCCATGAAAAACGAAAGGCAGCATTCTTTTTCGTCAGCGCAATAATCGGGGCAGCAACAGCACTAAAATTGCGAATGAACCTCCTGTAAAAATTAGCAAAGCCCAAAAACCGTTGCACTTCCTTAACCGACTGTGGAATCGGCAAATTCATAACCACTGCCACCTTGTCTGGGTACATGCGGACAGACCCTGCCAAAACAATGAACCCAAGGAATGACACGGTCTGGGCGTGAAAAAGGCATTTCTCAGCCTTAACAAAGAGCTTGGTTTTAAGAAGGGCTGCAAGCACTTGCCGGACATGCTACTTATGCTCTGAGATGAAGATAAAAATCATAATATCGTCAAGATAGACATAGACTAATTTCTCCAACATCTCTCACAGTACATCGTTGACAAGCGCCTGGAACACCGAGGGGGCATTGGCCAACCCGAACGACATCATTAAATATTCGTAGCGGCCGTCATGGGTATTAAGCGCCGTTTTCTACTCATCCCCCTCTCTAATCCGCACCAGATTGTAAGCGTTGTGGAGGTCTAATTTAGTGAAAAACTTGACGCCTCCTGGAGACGTTCAAATGCGGAATTCATCAGAAGAAGAGGATAACAATTCTTAATAGTAATGTTGTTTAAGCCCCTATAATCGATTCAGGGTCTCAGCCCTCCATCCTTCTTCCCCAAAGAAAAATCGCGTTCCAGCAGGAGATGTAGAGGGCCGGATGAAACCGCTCGCCAGTGCCTCTTGAATATATTCCCGCATGGCCTTGCACTCAGGACCTGATAGCGAGTATAACAAACCCCTAGGCGGGATCGTACCGGGGTAGAGATCTATAGCACAGTCAGAAACGTGATGCGGAGGCAAAGAAGAGGCCCGTTGCTTGCTAAAAACCTCAGCAAGGTCGGCATACTCAGCGGGTACATTAGGAGGCAAACTAAAATTCAGAGTAGCCCCCAAACTCCAACCCTCTTCGGGATCAGGAGCCTCAACCTCTGACTCGGAGTCGGAGATGTCCTCTGAAAATAACTCGTCCTCCAGCTGCCGCCAGTCAAATTGGGGATCCCACTCCAAATTATCCTCCCCTCTATCATCATGATCCGGTACACAAAGTGAAATGCCCTCCTCGTCGTCACTCCAGACATCTATCTCTCTCAGAGGTTGGCGTTTGGGGCGACATATGATAGTATAACTACAGTGAGCCTTGCAATTAGAACCCCATTGAATGATAGGGTTATTATGGCTGCCCCATAAAATGTGTGGCCTATGCTTGACTAACCAGGCATGTCCCAACACAATGGGATAAACTGGAGAATTAATAAGAAAAAACCGAACCCTCTCGGAGTGACCACCTACCTGGATGAGCATAATCATAAAATCTGTGACTTCCATAATAAAACCAGTTCCCAACAGACAACCATCCAAAGTCTTAATAGCGCGAGAGTGCGAGAGGGAACGGATAGGTAAGGAATGCTTCATAGCCCACCCAGCATCCGCAAAACAATCCACGGCCCCTGAGTCCAAAAAGGCTTCGACAGATATTTTCTGCTCCTTAAGCATCAACTCCACAGAAATAAAAGTGCGAAAGGGAGATTGAGTCTGTCCCTCTAGCGCCCCCTATTCAGCTAGAGAGACTTCCTGTTTTCCCTTACGTTCAGGGCAGTGTGGTCAGGTGTGTCCCGGTTTTTTGCACCTAAAACAGATTATAAGCCATCGCACAGGATCACGAGCCTGGCAGACAAATGATCCGTCCACCTGCATAGGCTCACTGAGACTAGGCACTACTATGGGCGTAGTTGGGGCTACGTGCAGATCTGCGGAAGAATCAATACATTTGCTTACTGGAGCCTGCATTGTTCGTCTCTCTCTGTTATGCTCATGGATGCGGTTATCAATTCTAACCGCTGAACGAACCAGAGAATCTAAAGAAACAGAAGGCTCTAAGGTTGCCAGAGCATCTTTGACTGGTTCAGTTAATGCATGAATAAATAAAGTCATAAGCGGGGCTTCCGGCCACCCCGTCTCTGTGGCCAGAGAACGAAATAAAATAGAAAACTCCGCCATACTCTCACTCCCTTGACGTACATGCATCAGATGAGCTATGGTGTCCTGACCAGACACGTCATGGTCAAAAACTGAAATCATTTCTTTCATTAGGCTATCTGCTGAACTAACAACAGGCGACCTGGACCGAATGAGAGGACCAGCCCAAGAGAGAGGAGTGCCTGAAAGTAATGACAGGATAAACAAAACTTGCGATTCTTCATTGGAGAATCGCAAAGGTTGGGATCTAAAAAATATCTGGCACTGAGCAAGGAAATCCTTACATTTTCCGGGATCCCCTTCATAATGGGGCAGTAGTTGTAACTTAGGCTTATGGGGGATTTGAATAGATTGTGCTTGAAGTACATTTTGTGTGGTTTGAACCGTTAAAGCCCTGATACTTTCCGTAAGGCTTAACAGAATATTCTCCTGCCTTTGCAAAGCCCCTTCCTGAATACGCATACGGTCAGCCAACTCAGCTTGTTGTTCATTTAAACTAGCAAGTCCTTTGCCGTGACCAGCGAGAATAGTTTGTTGATTAGCAATCACCTGGTCGAGCGGCGTAGCTGAGGGAATCTCCATGACCGGCTTGAGTGTGCTGTAATGTAGGTGGAAGCTAGGAGACCAAACGCAGCGACTTTCCAGAGTAGAAGGCTGGCGAAAGCGATAAACCCAGCCACTTAGATATAAAGGGAGGAAACTTGGAAAATAAAACTCTCGCACCCCTATAATCCAGCCCAGCCACCAAGAGGCGGGGCTGAGCAAGGCGAGAGTCTGCAGAACGAGAGATAGAAAACTAGTTCTGCACGAAGCACAGAAGCTTCACAAATAATACCGTCCAACCGTACAAGAAACCTCCTAAGGCACTAACTATCGGTGCAATAACAGGAGAGGAAAAAGAAAGAAACTTAGAAAATAACTTTCTAAGAATACTGTAATAATATACACAAATTAAATCGCTAATTTCCTAGAGTAGATCTTTCCTGGCTTGTGTGTGAACACTAAAGATAAGATACTCAAGTAAAGTGGCGCGGTGAACTTCCGGCTTAAAAAGAATAAGAGACAGGTGCCGCCCATCTTCACTCAACAAGTTGGTGCAAGGAATTCGATGTCGTCCTAGACGGGAGACACAAAGAAAGCTCTACACCAAACACAGAGTATCCAAAAACCATGACAAGTTCATTTTTTTCTTAAAATTACTAAAAATATTTTATAACATTTAAGGGACTTTTTTTGTTTGCAGTTCACTTCAGACAACAGTTGTCATTCACTTTAATGTAAAATGGTATTAATGCATGGAACTTATAAAATGTTTTTCCAAGATCAATGAACATTAATGCTCATTTTTATAAACATGCCAGAGTCATTCAGGGGCAAATGTTTATTTTTAGACCTTTTATCATTGGGAGGAACCCACAGGAACGTGGGGAAACATGCAAGTATATACTGTAGGTGAGATTGAAAAGAGCAGGCTTGGGGAGCCACCAGTGGGGGTTTACCTACTGAAGCTGAACCCCTCGTTGGTGCAGGTCACGTGACTCCGTCGGGCAAATCATGTAACTTCTCTTTCCCCTACTGCCTCAGCCCACGGGGTGCCTCACAACGCGAAATCTGGAGTTCTGCCCTGGACTGCCAACACTGCCGGAGGACACTGTTAAGCTTACCCACACAGACTGCAGCCCAACCTCCACCCACACAGACTGCAGCCCAACCTCCACCCATACGGACTGGTGCCCAACCTCCACCCATACAGACTGGTGCCCAACCCTACCACTGCCCACTCCTGAGGAGAAAATGAAGCAGCAGGCTCTGGCTATCCTCACTGACATCATCCCCATCAACATCACTGGTAAACCCCTCCCTCATTATACACTTGGTGGTTACAGGTAAGCCCTCTGTGATTTTGGGGGTTTTGTCTATGCCCATGATCTCTGGATTTGTGTGAGCCCATGATCTCTGCAGTCCTGTGTGAGCCCATGATCTCTGTAGTTCTGTGTGAGCCCATGATCTCTGCAGTCCTGTGTGAGCCCATGATCTCTGCAGTCCTGTGTGAGCCCATGATCTCTGCAGTCCTGTGTGAGCCCATGATCTCTTCCGTCCTGTGTGAGCCCATGATCTCTTCCGTCCTGTGTGAGCCCATGATCTCTTCCGTCCTGTGTGAGCCCATGATCTCTGCAGTCCTGTGTGAGCCCATGATCTCTGCCGTCCTGTGTGAGCCCATGATCTCTGCCGTCCTGTGTGAGCCCATGATCTCTGTAGTCCTGTGTGAGCCCATGATCTCTGTAGTTCTGTGTGAGCACATGATCTCTGTAGTTCTGTGTGAGCCCATGATCTCTGCAGTCCTGTGTGAGCCCATGATCTCTGCAGTCCTGTGTGAGCCCATGATCTCTGCAGTCCTGTGTGAGCCCATGATCTCTTCCGTCCTGTGTGAGCCCATGATCTCTTCCGTCCTGTGTGAGCCCATGATCTCTTCCGTCCTGTGTGAGCCCATGATCTCTTCCGTCCTGTGTGAGCCCATGATCTCTGCAGTCCTGTGTGAGCCCATGATCTCTGTAGTTCTGTGTGAGCCCATGATCTCTGCAGTCCTGTGTGAGCCCATGATCTCTGCCGTCCTGTGTGAGCCCATGATCTCTGTAGTTCTGTGTGAGCCCATGATCTCTGTAGTTCTGTGTGAGCCCATGATCTCTGCAGTCCTGTGTGAGCCCATGATCTCTGCAGTCCTGTGTGAGCCCATGATCTCTGTAGTCCTGTGTGAGCCCATGATCTCTGTAGTCCTGTGTGAGCCCATGATCTCTTCCGTCCTGTGTGAGCCCATGATCTCTTCCGTCCTGTGTGAGCCCATGATCTCTGCAGTTTTGTGTGTTCTGTGTGAGTCCATGATCCCATGATCTCTGCAGTCCTGTGTGAGCCCATGATCTCTGCCGTCCTGTGTGAGCCCATGATCTCTGCCGATTCCTGTGTGAGCCCATGATCTCTGTAGTCCTGTGTGAGCCCATGATCTCTAACGTCCTGTGTGAGCCCATGATCTCTGCAGTCCTGTGTGAGCCCATGATCTCTGCCGTCCTGTGTGAGCCCATGATCTCTGCCGTCCTGTGTGAGCCCATGATCTCTTCCGTCCTGTGTGAGCCCATGATCTCTTCAGTCCCAGGAGTCCTGTCTGCAGGCCCATGATCTCTTCCGTCCTGTGTGAGCCATGATCTCTTCAGTCCTGTGTGAGCCCCATGATCTCTGTAGTTCTGTGTGAGCCCCATGTCTCTGTAGTTCTGTGTGAGCCATGATCTCTGCAGTCCTGTGTGAGCCCATGATCTCTGTAGTTCTGTGTGAGCCCATGATCTCTGTAGTTCTGTGTGAGCCCATGATCTCTGCAGTCCTGTGTGAGCCCTCTGCGATCTGTGTGAGCCCCATGATCTCTGATCCCTGTGAGCCCCCTCTTCCAGTCCTGTGAGGAGCCCATGATCTCTGCAGTCCTGTGAGCCCATGATCTCTTCCTGTGGAGCCCATGATCTCTCCAGTCTCTTCCCATGATCCCATGAGTCCTGTGTGAGCCAGTCTCCTGTGTGAGAGCCCATGATCTCTCCGTCCTGTGTGAGCCCATGATCTCTGCAGTCCTGTGTGAGCCCATGATCTCTGCAGTCCTGTGTGAGCCCATGATCTCTGTAGTTCTGTGTGAGCCCCATGATCTCTGGATTTCTCTGCCCATGTCCTGTGGGGGAGCCCATGAGCCCATGATCTCTAGTTCTGTGAGCCCATGTCCTGTGTGAGGCCCATGATCTCTGCAGTCCTGTGTGAGCCCATGATCTCTTCCGTCCTGTGTGAGCCCCAGTCTCTTCCGTCCTGTGTGAGCCCCATGATCTCTTCCGTCCTGTGTGTGAGGCCCATGATCTCTGCAGAGTTGTGTGAGCCCATGATCTCTGTAGTTCTGTGTGAGCCATGATCTCTGCAGTCCTGTGTGAGCCCATGATCTCTGCAGTCCTGTGTGAGCCCATGATCTCTGTAGTTCTGTGAGCCCTGATCTCTGCAGTCCTGTGTGAGCCCATGATCTCTCAGTCCTGTGTGAGCCCATGATCTCTGCAGTCCTGTGTGAGCCCATGATCTCTGGTTTTGTGTGAGCCCATGATCTCTGCAGTTCTGTGTGAGCCCATGATCTCTGCAGTCCTGTGTGAGCCCATGATCTCTGAGTTCTGTGTCCCCATGATCTCTGCAGTCCTGTGTGAGCCCATGATCTCTGCAGTCCTGTGTGAGCCCATGATCTCTGCAGTCCTGTGTGAGCCCCATGATCTCTGCCCCTGTGGTGAGCCCATGATCTCTTCAGTCCTGTGTGAGCCCATGATCTCTGCAGTCCTGTGTGAGCCCATGATCTCTGCAGTCCTGTGTGAGCCCATGATCTCTGCAGTCCTGTGTGCCCCATGATCTCTGTAGTTCTGTGTGAGCCCATGATCTCTGTAGTTCTGTGTGAGCGCATGATCTCTGTAGTTCTGTGTGAGCCCATGATCTCTGTAGTTCTGTGTGAGCCCATGATCTCTGCAGTCCTGTGTGAGCCCATGATCTCTGCAGTCCTGTGTGAGCCCATGATCTCTGCAGTCCTGTGTGAGCCCATGATCTCTGTAGTTCTGTGTGAGCCCATGATCTCTGTAGTTCTGTGTGAGCCCATGATCTCTGCAGTCCTGTGAGCCCATGATCTCTGCAGTTCCTGTGTGAGCCCATGATCTCTGCAGTCCTGTGTGAGCCCATGATCTCTGTGGAGCCCAGTCCTGCAGTCCTGTGTGAGCCTGATCTCTGTAGCCCATGATCTCTGCAGTCCTGTGTGAGCCCATGATCTCTGCAGTCCTGTGTGAGCCCATGATCTCTGCAGTCCTGTGTGAGCCCATGATCTCTGCAGTCCTGTGTGAGCCCATGATCTCTGCAGTCCTGTGTGAGCCCATGATCTCTGCAGTCCTGTGTGAGCCCATGATCTCTGCAGTTCTGTGTGAGCCCATGATCTCTGCAGTCCTGTGTGAGCCCATGATCTCTGTAGTTCTGTGTGAGCCCATGATCTCTGTAGTCCTGTGTGAGCCCGTGATCTCTGCAGTCCTGTGTGAGCCCATGATCTCTGCCAGTCCTGTGTGAGCCCATGATCTCTGCAGTCCTGTGTGAGCCAGATCTCCAGTGTGAGCCCATGATCTCTGTTCCTGAGCGATCTCTGCAGTGTGAGCCCATGATCTCTGCAGTCCTGTGTGAGCCCCATGATCTCTGCAGTTCTGTGTGAGCCCATGATCTCTGCAGTCCTGTGTGAGCCCATGATCTCTGAGTTCTGTGTGAGCCCAGTCTGCAGTCCTGTGTGAGCCCATGATCTCTGCAGTCCTGTGTGAGCCCATGATCTCTGCAGTCCTGTGTGAGCCCATGATCTCTGCAGTTCTGTGTGAGCCATGATCTCTGCAGTCCTGTGTGAGCCCATGATCTCTGCAGTCCTGTGAGCCCATGATCTCTGTAGTCCTGTGTGAGCCCATGATCTCTGCAGTCCTGTGTGAGCCCATGATCTCTGCAGTCCTGTGTGAACCCATGATCTCTGCAGTCCTGTGTGAGCCCATGATCTCTGCAGTCCTGTGTGAGCCCATGATCTCTGCAGTCCTGTGTGAGCCCATGATCTCTGCAGTCCTGTGAGCCTGTGTGAGCCCACAGTCTCTCTGCAGTCCTGTGTGAGCCCATGATCTCTGCAGTCCTGTGTGAGCCCATGATCTCTGTAGTTCTGTGTGAGCCCATGATCTCTGTAGTTCTGTGTGAGCCCATGATCTCTGTAGTCCTGTGTGAGCCCATGATCTCTGCAGTTCTGTGTGAGCCCATGATCTCTGCAGTCCTGTGTGAGCCCATGATCTCTGCAGTCCTGTGTGAGCCCATGATCTCTGCAGTCCTGTGTGAGCCCATGATCTCTGCAGTCCTGTGTGAGCCCATGATCTCTTCCGTCCTGTGTGAGCCCATGATCTCTGTAGTCCTGTGTGAGCCCATGATCTCTGCAGTCCTGTGTGAGCCCATGATCTCTGCAGTCCTGTGTGAGCCCATGATCTCTGCAGTTCTGTGAGCCCATGATCTCTGTAGTTCTGTGTGAGCCCATGATCTCTGCCGTCCTGTGTGAGCCCATGATCTCTTCAGTCCTGTGTGAGCCATGATCTCTGCCCTTGATCTCTGCCGTCCTGTGTGAGCCCATGATCTCTGCAGTCCTGTGAGCCCATGATCTCTAGTGTCTCTTCCGTCCTGTGTGAGCCCATGATCTCTGCAGTCCTGTGTGAGCTTCATGATCCTGCAGTCCTGTGTGAGCCCATGATCTCTGCCGTCCTGTGTGAGCCCACATGATCTCTTCCTTCTGTGTGAGCCCATGATCTCTGTAGTTCTGTGTGAGCCCATGATCTCTGCAGTCCTGTGTGAGCCCATGATCTCTGCAGTCCTGTGTGAGCCCATGATCTCTGCAGTCCTGTGTGAGCCCATGATCTCTTCCGTCCTGTGTGAGCCCATGATCTCTTCCGTCCTGTGTGAGCCCATGATCTCTGTAGTCCTGTGTGAGCCCATGATCTCTTCAGTCCTGTGAGCCCATGATCTCTGCAGTCCTGTGTGAGCCCATGATCTCTGCCGTCCTGTGTGAGCCCATGATCTCTTCCGTCCTGTGTGAGCCCATGATCTCTGTAGTTCTGTGTGAGCCCATGATCTCTGCAGTCCTGTGTGAGCCCATGATCTCTGCAGTCCTGTGAGCCCATGATCTCTGCAGTCCTGTGAACCCATGATCTCTGCCGTCCTGTGAGCCCAATCCTATTGGGCCCGATCTCTCAGTCTGGCCGATCTTGCAGCCCGTGAGCCTCCATGATCTCTTTCCTTGTCTCAGCTCTGCAGTCCTGTGTGAGCCCATGATCTCTGCAGTCCTGTGTGAGCCCATGATCTCTGCAGTCCTGTGTGAGCCCATGATCTCTGTAGTTCTGTGTGAGCCCATGATCTCTGCAGTCCTGTGTGAGCCCATGATCTCTGCAGTCCTGTGTGAGCCCATGATCTCTGCAGTTCTGTGTGAGCCCATGATCTCTGCAGTCCTGTGTGAGCCCATGATCTCTGCAGTCCTGTGTGAGCCCATGATCTCTGTAGTCCTGTGTGAGCCCATGATCTCTGTGTGAGCCCATGTCCTGTGTGAGCCCATGATCTCTGTTGTCCTGTGTGAGCCCATGATCTCTGCAGTCCTGTGTGAGCCCCATGATCTCTGTAGTCCTGTGTGAGCCCATGATCTCTGCAGTCCTGTGTGAGCCCATGATCTCTGCAGTCCTGTGTGAGCCCATGATCTCTGCAGTTCTGTGTGAGCCCATGATCTCTGCAGTCCTGTGTGAGCCCATGATCTCTGCAGTCCTGTGTGAGCCCATGATCTCTGCAGTCCTGTGTGAGCCCATGATCTCTGCAGTCCTGTGTGAGCCCATGATCTCTGCAGTCCTGTGTGAGCCCATGATCTCTGCAGTCCTGTGTGAGCCCATGATCTCTGTAGTCCTGTGTGAGCCCATGATCTCTGCAGTCCTGTGTGAGCCCATGATCTCTGCAGTCCTGTGTGAGCCCATGATCTCTGCAGTCCTGTGTGAGCCCATGATCTCTGCAGTCCTGTGTGAGCCCATGATCTCTGCAGTCCTGTGTCCTCTCTGCAGCCCATGATCTCTGCAGTTCTGTGTGAGCCCATGATCTCTGCAGTCCTGTGTGAGCCCATGATCTCTGTAGTTCTGTGTGAGCCATGATCTCTGCAGTCCTGTGTGAGCCCATGATCTCTGTAGTCCTGTGTGAGCCCATGATCTCTGCAGTCCTGTGTGAGCCCATGATCTCTGCAGTCCTGTGTGAGCCCATGATCTCTAACGTCCTGTGTGAGCCCATGATCTCTGCAGTCCTGTGTGAGCCCATGATCTCTGCAGTCCTGTGTGAGCCCATGATCTCTGCAGTCCTGTGTGAGCCCATGATCTCTGCAGTCCTGTGTGAGCCCATGATCTCTGCAGTCCTGTGTGAGCCCATGATCTCTGCAGTCCTGTGTGAGCCCATGATCTCTCTGCAGTCCTGTGTGAGCCCATGATCTCTGCTTCTCTGTGAGCCCATGATCTCTGCAGTCCTGTGTGAGCCCATGATCTCTGCAGTCCTGTGTGAGCCCATGATCTCTGCAGTCCTGTGTGAGCCCATGATCTCTGCAGTCCTGTGTGAGCCCATGATCTCTGCAGTCCTGTGTGAGCCCCCATGATCTCTGCAGTCCTGTGTGAGTGAGCCCATGATCTCTGCAGTTCTGTGTGAGCCCATGATCTCTGCAGTCCTGTGTGAGCCCATGATCTCTGCAGTCCTGTGTGAGCCCATGATCTCTGCCGTCCTGTGTGAGCCCATGATCTCTGCAGTCCTGTGTGAGCCCATGATCTCTGCAGTCCTGTGTGAGCCCATGATCTCTGCAGTCCTGTGTGAGCCCATGATCTCTGCAGTCCTGTGTGAGCCCATGATCTCTGCAGTCCTGTGAGCCCATGAGCCCTGTGTGGATCATGATCTCTGCAGTCCTGTGTGAGCCCATGATCTCTTCAGTCCTGTGTGAGCCCATGATCTCTGTAGTCCTGTGTGAGCCCATGATCTCTGTAGTTTTGTGTGAGCCCATGATCTCTGTAGTCCTGTGTGAGCCCATGATCTCTGCAGTCCTGTGTGAGCCCATGATCTCTGCAGTCCTGTGTGAGCCCATGATCTCTGCAGTCCTGTGTGAGCCCATGATCTCTGTAGTCCTGTGTGAGCCCATGATCTCTGCAGTTCTGTGTGAGCCCATGATCTCTGTAGTCTGTGTGCCCCAGTCCTGTGTGTGAGCCCATGATCTCTGCAGTCCTGTGTGAGCCCATGATCTCTGCAGTCCTGTGTGAGCCCATGATCTCTGCAGTCCTGTGAGTGAGCCTGTAGTTCCTGTCTCTGATCTCTGCAGTCCTGTGTGAGCCCATCTCTCTGCAGTCCTGTGTGAGCCCATGATCTCTGCAGTCCTGTGTGAGCCCATGATCTCTGCAGTCCTGTGTGATCTCTGCCAGTTCTGTGTGAGCCCATGATCTCTGCAGTCCTCTGAGCCCATGATCTCCTGTGTGAGGCCCATGATCTCTGCAGTCCTGTGTGAGCCCAGCTCATAGTCTCTGCAGTCCTGTGATCTCTGCAGTCCTGTGTGAGCCCATGATCTCTGTAGTCCTGTGTGAGCCCATGATCTCTGTAGTCCTGTGTGAGCCCATGATCTCTGTAGTCCTGTGTGATGCCCATGATCTCTGTAGTCCTGTGTGAGCCCATGCCCATGTTCTCTGCAGTCATGATCTCTGCAGTCCTGTGTGATCTCTGTAGTCCTGTGTGAGCCCATGATCTCTGCAGTCCTGTGTGAGCCCATGATCTCTGTAGTTCCTGTGTGAGCCCATGATCTCTGCAGTCCTGTGTGAGATCCCATGATCTCTGTGGTTTTGTGTGAGCCCATGATCTCTGCAGTTCTGTGTTAGCCCATGATCTCTGCAGTCCTGTGTGAGCCCATGATCTCTCTGCAGTCCTGTGAGCCCATGATCTCTGCAGTCCTGTGTGAGCCCATGATCTCTCTGTAGTTCTGTGTGGAGCCATGATCTCTGCAGTCCTGTGTGAGCCCATGATCTCTGTAGTTCTGTGTGAGCCCCATGATCTCTGCAGTCCTGTGTGAGCCCATGATCTCTGCAGTCCTGTGTGAGCCCATGATCTCTGCAGTCCTGTGTGAGCCCATGATCTCTGCAGTCCTGTGTGAGCCCATGATCTCTGTAGTCCTGTGTGAGCCCATGATCTCAGTCTGCATCTCTGCAGTCCTGTGTGAGCCCATGATCTCTGTCCTGTGTGAGCCCATGATCTCTGTAGTTCTGTGTGAGCCCATGATCTCTGTAGTCCTGTGTGAGCCCCTGTGTGATCTCCAGGCCCATGATCTCTGCAGTCCCTGTGAGCCCATGATCTCTGTGAGCCTGTCTGAGCAGTCCTGTGCCCAGGCCCATGATCTCTGCCCATGATGAGCCCATGATCTCTGTGTGAGGCCTGTGTGAGCCCATGATCTCTGTAGTCCTGTGTGAGCCCATGATCTCTGCAGTCCTGTGTGAGCCCATGATGTCTCTGCAGTCCTGTGTGAGCAGTCCAGATCTCTGCAGTCCTGTGTGAGCCATGATCTCTGCAGTCCTGTGTGAGCCCATGATCTCTCTCCTAGTGAGCTGTGCAGTCCTGTGTGAGCCCATGATCTCTTCCGTCCTGTGTGAGCCCATGATCTCTGCAGTCCTGTGTGAGCCCATGATCTCTGTAGTTCTGTGTGAGCCCATGATCTCTGCAGTTCTGTGTGAGCCCATGATCTCTGTAGTCCTGTGTGAGCCCATGATCTCTGCAGTCCTGTGTGAGCCTGCAGTCTCTGCAGTTCTGTGTGAGCCCATGATCTCTGCAGTCCTGTGTGAGCCCATGATCTCTGCAGTCCTGTGTGAGCCCATGATCTCTGCAGTCCTGTGTGAGAGCCCATGATCTCTGCAGTCCTGTGTGAGCCCATGATCTCTGCAGTCCTGTGTGAGCCCATGATCTCTGTAGTCAGAGCCTGTCTCTGAGTCCTGTGTGAGCCCATGATCTGCAGTCCTGTCCTGTGTTCTGTGAGAGCCCATGATCTCTGCAGTCCTGTGTGAGCCCATGATCTCTGCAGTCCTGTGTGAGCCCATGATCTCTGCAGTCCTGTGTGAGCCCATGATCTCTGCAGTCCTGTGTGAGCCCATGATCTCTGTAGTCCTGTGTGAGCCCATGATCTCTGCAGTCCTGTGTGAGCCCATGATCTCTGTAGTCCTGTGTGAGCCCATGATCTCTCTGTGAGCCCATGTCTCTGTGTGAGCCCATGATCTCTCTGCAGTCCAGTCCTGTGTGAGCCCATGATCTCTGCAGTCCTGTGTGAGCCCATGATCTCTGCAGTTCTGTGTGAGCCCATGATCTCTGCAGTCCTGTGTGAGCCCATGATCTCTGCAGTCCTGTGTGAGCCCATGATCTCTGCAGTCCTGTGTGAGCCTGTGTGAGCCATGATCTCTGTAGTTTTGTGTGAGCCCATGATCTCTAACGTCCTGTGTGAGCCCATGATCTCTGCAGTCCTGTGTGAGCCCATGATCTCTGCAGTCCTGTGTGAGCCCATGATCTCTGTAGTTCTGTGTGAGCCCATGATCTCTGCAGTCCTGTGTGAGCCCATGATCTCTGTAGTTCTGTGTGAGCCCATGATCTCTGCAGTCCTGTGTGAGCCCATGATCTCTGCAGTCCTGTGTGAGCCCATGATCTCTGCAGTCCTGTGTGAGCCCATGATCTCTGCAGTCCTGTGTGAGCCCATGATCTCTGCAGTCCTGTGTGAGCCCATGATCTCTGTAGTCCTGTGTGAGCCCATGATCTCTGCAGTCCTGTGTGAGCCCATGATCTCTGTAGTTCTGTGTGAGCCCATGATCTCTGCAGTCCTGTGTGAGCCCATGATCTCTGCAGTCCTGTGTGAGCCCATGATCTCTGCAGTCCTGTGTGATCTCTGCAGTTCTGTGTGAGCCCATGATCCCTGTGTTCTCTGTGAGCCCATGATCTGTGTGAGCCTGTGTGAGCCCATGATCAGTTCTGTCCTGTGTGAGCCCATGATCTCTGCAGTCCTGTGTGAGCCCATGATCTCTGCAGTCCTGTGATCTCTCTAGTTCCTGTGTGAGCCCATGATCTCTGCAGTCCTGTGTGAGCCCATGATCTCTGCAGTCCTGTGTGAGCCCATGATCTCTGCAGTCCTGTGTGAGCCCATGATCTCTGCAGTTCTGTGTGAGCCCATGATCTCCTGTAGTCCTGTGTGAGCCCATGATCTCTGCAGTCCTGTGTGAGCCATGATCTCTGCAGTCCTGTGTGAGCCCATGATCTCTGCAGTCCTGTGTGAGCCCCATGATCTCTGCAGTTCTGTGTGAGCCCATGATCTCTGCAGTTCCTGTGTGAGCCCATGATCTCTGCAGTCTCTGTGTGAGCCCATGATCTCTGCAGTCCTGTGTGAGCCCATGATCTCTCTGTAGTCCTGTGTGAGCCCATGATCTCTGCAGTCCTGTGTGAGCCCATGATCTCTGCAGTCCTGTGTGAGCCCATGATCTCTGCAGTCCTGTGTGAGCCCCATGATCTCTGCAGTCCTGTGTGAGCCCATGATCTCTGTAGTCCTGTGTGAGCCCATGATCTCTGCAGTCCTGTGTGAGCCCTGAGTCTCTGCAGTCCTGTGTGAGCCCTGATCTCTGTAGTTCCTGTGTGAGAGCCATGATCTCTGTAGTTCTGTGTGAGCCCATGATCTCTGCAGTCCTGTGTGAGCCCATGATCTCTGCAGTCCTGTGTGAGCCCATGATCTCTGCAGTCCTGTGTGAGCCCATGATCTCTGCAGTCCTGTGTGAGCCCATGATCTCTCTCTGTAGTCTCTGCAGTCCTGTGTGAGCCCATGATCTCTGTGAGCCCATGATCTCTGTAGTTCCTGTGTGAGCCCATGATCTCTGCAGTCTGTGTGTGAGGCCATGATCTCTGCAGTCCTGTGTGAGCCCATGATCTCTGCCAGTCCTGAGCCCATGATCTCCAGTTCTGTGATCTCTGTAGTTCTGTGTGAGCCCATGATCTCTGCAGTCCTGTGTGAGCCCATGATCTCTGCAGTCCTGTGTGAGCCCATGATCTCTGCAGTCCTGTGTGAGCCCATGATCTCTGCAGTCCTGTGTGAGCCCATGATCTCTGTAGTCCTGTGTGAGCCCATGATCTCTGCAGTCCTGTGTGAGCCCATGATCTCTGTAGTCCTGTGTGAGCCCATGATCTCTGCAGTCCTGTGTGAGCCCATGATCTCTGCAGTCCTGTGTGAGCCCATGATCTCTGCAGTCCTGTGTGAGCCCATGATCTCTGCAGTCCTGTGTGAGCCCATGATCTCTGCAGTCCTGTGTGAGCCCATGATCTCTGTTGTTCTGTGAGCCCATGATCTCTGTAGTTCTGTGTGAGCCCATGATCTCTGCAGTCCTGTGTGAGCCCATGATCTCCTGTGAGCCCAGTCTCTGTGTTCTGTGAGCCCATGATCTCTGCAGTCCTGTGTGAGCCCCATGATCTCTGCAGTCCTGTGTGAGCCCATGATCTCTCTAGTCCTGTGTGAGCCCATGATCTCTGCAGTCCTGTGTGAGCCCATGATCTCTGCAGTCCTGTGAGCCCATGATCTCTGCAGTCCTGTGTGAGCCCATGTCTCTGCAGTGTGTGAGCCCATGATCTCTGCAGTCCTGTGTGAGCCCATGATCTCTGTAGTCCTGTGTGAGCACATGATCTCTGCAGTCCTGTGTGAGCCCATGATCTCTGCAGTCCTGTGTGAGCCCATGATCTCTGTAGTCCTGTGTGAGCCCATGATCTCTCTCGTTCTTTGTGGGACCATGATAAAAGCAGTCCTGTGTGAGCCCATGATCTCTGCAGTCCTGTGTGAGCCATGATCTCTGCAGATCTCTGTAGTTCTGTGTCCTGTGCCATGATCTCTGCAGTCCTGTGTGAGCCCATGATCTCTGCAGTTCTGTGTGAGCCCATGATCTCTGCAGTCCTGTGTGAGCCCATGATCTCTGTGCAGTCCTGTGTGTGAGCCCATGATCTCTGCAGTTCTGTGTGAGCCCATGATCTCTGTAGTTCTGTGTGAGCCCATGATCTCTGCAGTCCTGTGTGAGCCCATGATCTCTGTAGTCCTGTGTGAGCCCATGATCTCTGTAGTCCTGTGTGAGCCCATGATCTCTGCAGTCCTGTGTGAGCCCATGATCTCTGATCTCAGTTCTGTGTGAGCCCATGATCTCTGAGTTCTGTCCTGAGCCCATGATCTCTGCAGTCCTGTGTGAGCCCATCTCTCTGCAGTCCTGTGTGAGCCCATGATCTCTGTAGTCATGATCTCTGAGTCCTGTGATTGATCTCTGTAGTTCCTGTGTGAGCCCATGATCTCTGTAGTTCTGTGTGAGCCCATGATCTCTGCAGTTCTGTGTGAGCCCATGATCTCTGCAGTCCTGTGTGAGCCCATGATCTCTGTAGTTCTGTGTGAGCCCATGATCTCTGCAGTCCTGTGTGAGCCCATGATCTCTGTAGTCCTGTGTGAGCCCATGATCTCTGCAGTCCTGTGTGAGCCCATGATCTCTGTAGTCCTGTGTGAGCCCATGATCTCTGTAGTCCTGTGTGAGCCCATGATCTCTGTAGTTCTGTGTGAGCCCATGATCTCTGCAGTCCTGTGTGAGCCCATGATCTCTGCAGTCCTGTGTGAGCCCATGATCTCTGCAGTCCTGTGTGAGCCCATGATCTCTGCAGTCCTGTGTGAGCCCATGATCTCTGTAGTCCTGTGTGAGCCCATGATCTCTGCAGTCCTGTGTGAGCCCATGATCTCTGCAGTCCTGTGTGAGCCTCTGAGTCTCTGCAGTCCTGTGTGAGCCCATGATCTCTGCAGTCCTGTGTGAGCCCATGATCTCTGTAGTCCTGTGTGAGCCCATGATCTCTGCAGTCCTGTGTGAGCCCATGATCTCTGCAGTCCTGTGTGAGCCCATGATCAGTCCTGTGTCCCAGAGCCCTGCAGTCCTGTGATCTCTGCAGTCCTGTGTGAGCCCATGATCTCTGCAGTCCTGTGTGAGCCCATGATCTCTGCAGTCCTGTGTGAGCCCATGATCTCTGCAGTCCTGTGTGAGCACGTGATCTCTGCAGTCCTGTGTGAGCACGTGATCTCTGCAGTCCTGTGTGAGCCCATGATCTCTGCAGTCCTGTGTGAGCCCATGATCTCTGCAGTCCTGTGTGAGCCCATGATCTCTGCAGTCCTGTGTGAGCCCATGATCTCTGCAGTCCTGTGTGAGCCCATGATCTCTGCAGTCCTGTGTGAGCCCATGATCTCTGCAGTTCTGTGTGAGCCCATGATCTCTGTAGTTCTGTGTGAGCCCATGATCTCTGCAGTCCTGTGTGAGCCCATGATCTCTGCAGTCCTGTGTGAGCCCATGATCTCTGCAGTCCTGTGTGAGCCCATGATCTCTGCAGTCCTGTGTGAGCCCATCTCTGTAGTTCTGTGTGAGCCCATGATCTCTGTTCTGCTGTGTGAGCCCATGATCTCTGCAGTTCTGTGTGAGCCCATGATCTCTGTAGTCCTGTGTGAGCCCATGATCTCTGCAGTCCTGTGTGTGAGCCTGTGTGAGCCATGATCTCTGTAGTTCTGTGTGAGCCCATGATCTCTGCAGTCCTGTGTGAGCCCATGATCTCTGCAGTCCTGTGTGAGCCCATGATCTCTGTAGTTCTGTGTGAGCCCATGATCTCTGTAGTTCTGTGTGAGCCCATGATCTCTGCAGTCCTGTGTGAGCCCATGATCTCTGCAGTCCTGTGTGAGCCCATGATCTCTGCAGTCCTGTGTGAGCCCATGATCTCTGTAGTTCTGTGTGAGCCCATGATCTCTGCAGTCCTGTGTGAGCCCATGATCTCTGCAGTCCTGTGTGAGCCCATGATCTCTGATCTCTCTGCCCATGATCTCTGTGTTCTGTGTGAGCCCATGATCTCTGCAGTCCTGTGTGAGCCCTGATCTCTGCAGTCCTGTGTGAGCCCATGATCTCTGTAGTTCTGTGTGAGCCCATGATCTCTGCAGTTCTGTGTGAGCCCATGATCTCTGCAGTCCTGTGTGAGCCCATGATCTCTGCAGTCCTGTGTGAGCCCATGATCTCTGTAGTTTTGTGTGAGCCCATGATCTCTGTAGTTCTGTGTGAGCCCATGATCTCTGTAGCTTTGTGTGAGCCCATGATCTCTGCAGTCCTGAGTGAGCTTATGATCTCTGTAGCTCTGTGTGAGCCCATGATCTCTGTAGTTCTGTGTGAGCGCAAGATCTCTGTGGGTTTGTGTGAGCCCATGATCTCTGTCGTACTGTGTGAGCCCATGATCTCTGCGTTCCTTTTTGAGCCCATGATCTCTGTAGTTCTGTGTGAGCCCATGATCTCTGTAGTTCTGTGTGAGCCCATGATCTCTGTTGTCCTGTGTGAGCCCATGATCTCTGTAGTTCTGTGTGAGCCCATGATCTCTGCAGTCCTGTGTGAGCCCATGATCTCTGTAGTTCTGTGTGAGCCCATGATCTCTGTGGTTCTGTGTGAAGCCCATGATCTCTGTAGTTCTGTGTGAGCCCATGATCTCTGTAGTCCTGTGTTAGCACATGATCTCTGTAGTCCTTTGTGAGCCCATGATCTCTGTAGTCCTGTGTGAACACTTGATCTCTGTTGTTCTATGTGAGCCCATGATCTCTGCAGTCCTGTTTGAGCCCATGATCTCTGTAGTTCTGTTTGAGCCCATGATCTCTGTAGTTCTGTGTGAGCCCATGATTTCTGTAGTTCTGTGTGAGCCCATGATCTCTGTATTCCTGTGTGAGCCCATGATCTCTGTAGTTCTGTGTGAGCCCATGATCTCTGCAGTCCTGTTTGAGCCCATGATCTCTGTAGTTCTGTGTGAGCTTATGATTTCTGTAGTTCTGTGTGAGCCCATGATCTCTGCAGTCCTGTTTGAGCCCATGATCTCTGTAGTTCTGTGTGAGCCCATGATCTCTGCGGTCCTGTGTGAGCCCATGATCTCTGTACTCCTGTGTGAGCCCATGATCTCTGCAGTCCTGTGTGAGCCCATGATCTCTGCAGTCCTGTTTGAGCCCATGATCTCAGTAGTTCTGTGTGAGCCCATGATCTCTGCAGTCCTGTGTGAGCCCATGATCTCTGTAGTTCTGTGTGAGCCCATGATCTCTGCAGTCCTGTTTGAGCCCATGTTCTTTGTAGTTCTGTGTGAGCCCATGATCTCTGTAGTTCTGTGTGAGCCCATGATCTCTGTAGTTCTGTGTGAGCCCATGATCTCTGCAGTCCTGTTTGAGCCCATGATCTCTGCAGTCCTGTGTGAGCCCATGATCTCTGTAGTCCTGTGTGAGCCCATGATCTCTGTGGTTCTGTGTGAGCCCATGATCTCTGTAGTTCTGTGTGAGCACATGATCTCTGCAGTCCTGTGTGAGCCCATGATCTCTGCAGTCCTGTTTGAGCTCATGATCTCTGTAGTTCTGTGTGAGCCCATGATCTCTGTAGTTCTGTGTGAGCCCATGATCTCTCTAGTTCTGTGTGAGCCCATGATCTCTGCAGTCCTGTGTGAGCCCATGATCTCTGTAGTTCTGTGTGAGCCCATGATCTCTGTGGTTCTGTGTGAGCCCATGATCTCTGCAGTCCTGTGTGAGCCCATGATCTCAGTAGTCTATGTGAGCCCATGATCTCTGCAGTCCTGTATGAGCCCATGATCTCAGTAGTTCTGTGTGAGCCCATGATCTCTGTAGTTTTGTGTGAGCCCATGATCTCTGTAGTTCTGTGTAAGCCCATGATCTCTGTAGTTCTGTGTGAGCCCATGATCTCTGTAGTTCTGTGTAAGCCCATGATCTCTGTAGTCTTGTGTAAGCCCATGATCTCTGCTTTAATTGCAGGGGAGACTTTTGATCGGCAGGCCAGCATTCGACACTCCATGATTTCCCAGGATACCGTGATGAGTGCGCCAAAGCACAGGACAGCAGAAGGTCTGCAGGACATCCAGGAAGAAGCAGGTACAAATATTACATGGACAAAAATCTCATCTAGGTTGTTAAACAACAGGATACAAGTGATCCCTTTGATGTCTGCAAACTGTAATGATTTATGTTTTATTAGAAATGTAAAAAACAGCTTTCTGGCATCAGCAGTGGGAGGACTAGTTTTAAGCAAGAGACACAATAATATAAAATCTGTCACTGGTACAGATGTCAGTGCTCTCTAATATAGTGGCCCTGACACCTCTGTCTCCGTACACTGAAAATGACCAACATGGTATTCTTACGAAAGCAGGTTCATGAAGTTGTAAGGGACTTTGCAGTCAGTGGTTCATTGTAATTTAAATCTTTAATCAGAAAATCAATTATTAAACATAATACTTAATTCAGTACTCAGATGATACTTAAAGGAGAGCAATTCTGACCTTGACTTTTCCTGCTGTTTGTTCCACTACAATAATAAAAACGTATTTGTGTTGGTATAAATTACATAAACATTGCGTATGACATGGTTTTTTTCTTTTTTGCGAAAACTCACAGTTACTTGCTGACTTCTATCATGGATGAATGTTGCTATATTGGCATGACTTGAGTGAGAGAGCACAAGAGTCACCGTGAGGATGACTAGCATGACTCCAACTCACAGACGGTAGCAACTTTTGCTCACACCGTTTTCAAACAAAGCCACAAAGCAAACAATATCTCACGTTGAAACAACTTCAAATGAACTACATCTCTGGGATGGTGGTGTGTTATTACTGAGTGCTTCTGCAGGGTGGATATACAGGGTGTCATGGTTCTGGATGTTTGTGCGTGTGTTTTGGACTTTTCTTTGTGGATCTCATCCCGGGACGATATCGTATTCCTTTTCAATCGGATTCTTTACCCAGCTGGCTGATTGAACTGGGGCGGCGCTTCCCCGGAATTTATATAAGCAGGATGTCCGGCACGCCTCCTTCGCTAGAGTGTCTGTGTGTAGCTTCGCACTATAGCCAAAGATATCTGTAGTCAGGTTTTGTTTGACTTTCTATCTTCTCGTCATTATTGGAGTTTCTTCTCCTTTTTTCCTATCTCGCTTTGCTTCCGTGTTTCAGACTATTATACTTCCTTTGGAAGCGCGAGCACTTTCCGGTGGTCTGTATTATTCTGTATTTGTTCTGTGTCCATGCTGCTCGTTTCCCTCTTGTCGCTGCAATTGGCCTCCTACCTCTACCGGCCATTACACAGGGTGTTTCAAAAAGATGGACCCGAAGATACTCCTGTCCGTACACTGAGGTCCTCTGCTTCCGGTTCACTTGCTGTCCCCAGATTCAAGCTCTCCAGCATGGGTGGCAGCGCATTTAGCGTCATGGCCCAACCTTTGGAACTGATTATCGCAAACTCTTCACACAATCTCCTCAATTTCTGAATTCAAATCACATCTGAAAACCTACCTCTTCTGACAATACTATCTGTCTTCCTTTCCCTCTTAAATATTCTGTAACAGACAATGCTTCATGATGCTACAAGCCTTGTGCACAATGGAAAAGTCCAAATGGAAGTCCGATGTGGAGAGACCAAAGGTTTAGATTAATACAGGCAAATGGAATTTCAAGGTTTATAATGTTGAATATGTTAAAAATATTTTTTTATTACTCACTCTGCTCAGCAGTAGCTTATCACTCTAACAGTGAAAATTTGTTTTGCATATGCGACGAGCATTGTTAAGTTTGCAAAAGGATGCTTTGAAGGCATCTTCAAATTCAGATGTCAGTTTCTAGATATCACTAGATCTCTAGATATCAGACAGTTCCCCCAAACTCAGGCAAGGTTAGCGTGAGTTTTGCACTAAGGAGGTTCTGTGTTGAAGTCCAGGGCGACCCGTACTTGGCACAATATCCCTGTGTTTGTGTAAGGTTCCCTCTTGGTACATTCCTCCCTTCCTGAGCTAAATGCACTATCGGAAAACATCCTGCCAATGCCCATGACCCAGACTCTGGCTGTAGAGCTGGAGTTGATCTCAGGGTGCTGCACTGTGGCTGCCCACTGCTCCAGAGGAACCAGGATGGGTCAAATGTGGAGCATCAATTTGCTGATGGGGTTCAATAAAGTAAACCTTATTGTACACCCAGGGCACATCGTATAATATCATTGTATTTCAAAGTTTAGTCCCTGCAGCTCTAAATATACTGACAAAAAAAAAAAGCACAATTTTCTATTTCTTGATTTTATCGAGTGTAACTGTTATTAATCAACACTTCATTGGTACCAAATGAAAAAGGGAATCTCAGACAATAGATATAACAGAAAATCGGGTTGGAATATCACCATGTTGGCTTTTATTTAACAGGGTGAAGTTCGACATTACGAAACACAAATGACACTATCAGTATCTCGTATGTCCCCCATTAGCGTCTCGCACGGCGGTACACCTGCGTCTCACAGACATCAGCAGACGTCTGATTGTTGCTTGTGGATCACTGTTCCACTCTTCGGTCAGTGCTTGTCTTAGCTGACGTACTATAGCTGGCGGCGGTTGACATCTCCAGATCACTCTATCCAGAATGTCCCACAAGTGCTCTAAAGGTGAAAGATCTGGAGAAAACGCTGGCCAGGGAGGGATTTGCATGTTTTCGGCCCGAAGGAACTCCATACAGACACGTGCCACGTGCGGACGCACGTTGTCCCGTTAGAAAGTCAGTCGGTGATGTTGGAAAAATGGAAGAACGACTGGAAGGTGAATTTCATCGCGGTAACGGACGGCATTGAGGTTTCCTTCAACAAAATGAAGGTTGGTTTGGTGTGTCGCAGACGGTCGGTCATGATACGACGGTCAGACGCTGGAGTCGTAACACGTGGCCTACCGGATCTGGAGCGATCGGCTGTCTGTCCAGTGGCATTAAACCTGACTCCTAGGCAACTAATTGTCGCAGAATGCACGCCGAATTGACAGGCAACTCTATCTATCCGACTTCCGGCCTGTAGCATCCCAATCGCGCGTTCTCGTTGAATTTCCGTTAGTCGTGGCATTATAATCCATCTGATTTTTACTCATTTTTGGTCTGACTTTTATAGGCCCCGGTGTCTACGAGGAACTCAAAACAAAAATTGGAGTGTTCGGACAATGGTAGTACTCGAACCCAAGCACTGCCGATTGTTTGGTTCTAGACGAATGGCGGCTCCAGAATACAGGCTGTGACCGCGAAAATTTTTATGGTAGAAGTACTCACCTCCAAAAATAACCCAGAGCAAAAACATCTTTCTCAATGGGTTTGTCGAAATTTGGCACCGGATTACGTAATTGCATTTATTTTTTGTTCAGTATATACAGATTTATCCTCTGAGATCTGAAAGAGATTACAGAGGTCTGAAAGAGATTACAGAGATCTGAAAGAGATTACAGAGGTCTGAAAGAGATTACAGAGGTCATGGAATGTTGATTGCTTCTTCCTCTTTACCCGTTTTCTCCTTCCTGTGTGCAGTGCAGCCGGGGCTCTGCCATGAGACAGCAGCAGCCCAGCACCCGCTAACCCGGGACTCCAGCTGCCAGACAGAGAGAGGGGATGAGGCGGAGGAATGGGGGGATGATGCGGAGGAGAGGACAGTGCCATCTAAGCGTAGGACTCTTGCTCAGAGGGGCCAAGGCATCCTGACACACACACACAAAATGTCTGCCTCCTGGTGTGGCAGCGTCTGCAGCTGCTCAGATCACACAGCTGAACCACAGTACTACAGCCTGCCTCGTCTCCACAGGGCCTCCTCCTCCACCAGCTCCCCCCAGAGCCCGGAGGACCAACAAGCAGGCCTGATCTGTGGCCAGAGCACCCAAGCCCCAAGTCAGCAAGCCCCACTGCACCCAGACCACCAGTACCCCAATACACAGGCCACGCCCTCTTATCCACTAAGCTCCACCCTGCCTTCTCACAGATACTGCACAGCAGGAAGCCCTTGCAGTGAGCCTAGCCAATCAGATGCGAGCAGCAACATTACTGCAGGCCAATGGGAGTATCAGGTCCTTCCCCGCAGCCCAATCTCCCCCCACTGCTCCATCGATGGGGACAGAGCCAGCCTGTGCAGTAGCCATAGTGACAGGGCCAGCCTGTGCAGTAGCCATGGTGACAGGGCCAGCCTGTGCAGTAGCCATGGTGACAGGGCCAGCCTGTGCAGTAGCCACGGTGACAGGGCCAGCCTGTGCAGTAACAATGGTGACAGGGCAAGCCTGTTCAGTAGCCATGGAGACAGGGACAGCCTGTGCAGTAGCCATGGTGACAGGGCCAGCCTGTACGGTAGCCATGGAGACAGGGACAGCCTGTGCAGTAGCCATGGTGATAGGTCCAGCCTGTGCCGCAGCATTTTCCTCCGTAAAGCTAAGAAGCCACCGCCCCCGCCGACCCGTAAAGACTCACTGAGCGGAGCCACATCCAGTGCCACGCCCACCAGCAGCCAGAGTGGCAGTCACACCTCCTCAGTAGACTCTTGGGTACGACAACAGGCCAGCAGCCCAATAGCCTCTGTCACGCCTTGTCCAAATCCCTCCTGTGCCACACCTTGCCCAAATCCATCCCCTGCGACACCCTCTCCGAATCCCGACCCCACGACACCCTCTCTGAATCTCAGTCCTGCTGCACCCCATCCAAGCAATGGCCCCATTCAGAGTTTGGCTCTGAGCATGGTCGAGCCCTCTGCACCACAGAAGAAGAGTTCCTCCATGTCCTCCAACCTGCCTCCTTCCCCCCTTCCCCCCCCACCCCCACCCCTACCACCCATTCCCTCCCTCCCTATACCCCCACCTTTGCCAGTGTCTCTTATCCCTGTCACTCCTTCCACCCCCTGTAGCCCTGGGAGCAGTGCCCACAAACGCAGTCTGAATCTCCCACCTCTGGACGAGCCCTGTGTGGGGTATGAGACTGTGTCCGGGCTTAGAACCCTCCCCTCCAAGTACACTGCATCCCAAATCCCCGCCCCCATCCTGCAGAGGCTGCGGCTAAAGCCTGTTTGCTGGGCAGTTCAGCAGTGCTCCCTTGGACCAAAAATGGGTGATATCCCTGTGTTGACTGATCCTCTGGAACTGGCCCTGCCCTCTGCCAGGCCTGTAGCCCGCAGTCCTATGCTCTCTGAAGGGCTTGAAGCCTGTCGTGCTGTCCCCAGTCCCAGCCTTGCACAGAGGGACTGTATGGAACAGCAGGTGCTGGGTTCCAGAGCTGCACAGGTGGACAGCGGTGACAGTGAGTTCCATGTCAATGATCTGTCTTCTCGCAACGCGGACGAGCTGCAGTCACCTCTTCATTCCATCCAGGAGTCTGGGCTCCCGATGTACCCCAGAAGCCGTGCAGTCCTCCAATATCTTATCAACCCTGAAGACCTCCAGATTCTCAGCAGCTCTGCAGACTTCCAGAATCCCAACAGCCCTTCAGACCTCCAGAATCCCAGCAGCCCTTCAGACCTCCAGAATCCCAGCAGCCCTTCAGACCTCCAGAATCCCAGCAGCCCTTCAGAGCTCCAGAATCCCAACAGCTCTGCAGACCTCCAGAATCCCAGCAGCACTGCAGACTTCCAGAATCCCAGCAGCCCTTCAGACCTCCAGAATCCCAGCAACCCTTCAGACCTCCAGAATCCCAGCAGTCCTTCAGACCTCCAGAATCCCAACAGCTCTGAAGACTTCCAGAATCCCAACAGCTCTGCAGACTTCCATAATTCTGTCAGCCCTGCAGACCTTCCAAATCTGATCAGCTTTGCAGACCCCCAGAATCCGATTAGTCCTGCAGACTTCCAATATCCCAGCAGCCCTGCAGTGCTCCAGAATTCCTGCAGCCCCAAGGACCTCCAGAATCCCAGCAGCCCTGAAGAACTCCAGAATCCCAACAGCTCTGCAGACCTCCAAAATCTCATCAGCCCTGCAGACCTCAAATATCCCAGCAGTCCCGCAGACATCCAGAGTCTCAGCAGCCCTGCAGACCTCCAGAATACCAGTAGCTCTGAAAACTTCAAATATCCCAGCAGCCCTGAAGACCAAAATCTCATCAGCCCTGCAGACCTGGAATATCTCAGCAGCCCTGCAGACCTCCACCATCCCAGCAGCGCTGTAAACCCACTGAATCCAAACAGTCCTGAAGACCTCCATTTTAATAGCAGCTCAGCAAGTATCCAATACCCCAGCTGCCCTGCAGTAGCCAGAGACTCAGACTCTGACTGCAGCGGGTCCATCAGCCCCCTGGAGGAAAAGAATGGTGAGGGATGCACATGTTAACCACTCAAAATATCACAACTTCTAACATAGTAACAAGTAAACTCATAACGTGACAACAACTTCTTATCAGGATGCACTTGGATGTTAAATTTTGAGCGGCTTGGGATCAGGTTATTTCAAACATGTTGTGAGGACTTTTTCAAGCAGGTTTGTTCACCTCACTCTGATACCCCCCCCCCAAATCTCTTATTCTCCTGCTCTCTCTCTCTCTCTCTCTCTCTCTCTCAGTGGATGTCTTTGAAGAAATGCTGGAGGAGCTATTAGCCCCTGCACCCCCCCGTACCACTGAAGAACTCTTTACAGCCATTCATAGGTAAACCCTAACCCCGCCTTATCAGTACTGACCACTTACACATCCTCTTACCCATCAGCACTGACTACTGACACACCCTATAACCCACCAGCACTGACCACTGACACACCCTCTGACCCATCAGTACTCACCACTGACAGATCCTCTACTCCTATCAACACTTACCACTGAAGTGCCCTTTTAACCCACCAGCACTGACCACTGACACACCCTCTGACCCATCAGTACTCACCACTGACACAAACTCAACCCCCATCAACACTGACCACTGAGACACCCTTTTAACCCATCAGCACTGCTCACTGACACACCCTCTAACCCATCAGCACTGACCACTGACACACCTTCTGACCCATCAGCACTGACTACTGACACACCCTCTAATCCATCAGGACTGACCACTGACACACCCTCTAACCCATTAGCACTGACTAATGACACAGAGCCCATCAGCACTAACCACTGACACACTATCTAACCCATCAGCAGTGACAACTGACACACCCTCTAACTCATCAGCACTGACCACTGCTACACCCACCAAACCCATCAGCACTGACATACCCTTTAACTCATTAGCACTGCTTACTGACACACCCTCTAAACCATTGGCACTGACCACTGACACACCCTTCTAAACCATCAGCGCTGATTACTGACATACCCTCTAACCCATCAGCGCTGACCACTGACACACCCTCTAACCCATCAGCACTGACTACTGACATACCCTCTAACCCATCAGCACTGACCACTGACACACCCTCTAACCCATCAGCACTGACCACTGACACACCTTCTGACCCATCAGCACTGACTACTGACATACCCTCTAACCCATTAGCACTGACCACTGACACACCCTCTAACCCATCAGCACTGACTACTGACACACCCTCTAACCCATCAGCACTGACTACTGACAATCCTCTTACCCATCAGCACTGACCACTGACACACCCTCTAAACCATCAGCACTGACTACTGAAACACCCTCTAAACCATCAGCACTGACCACTGATACACCCTCAAAATATTGGCACTGCACACTGACACACCCTCTCACTCATCAGCACTGACCACTGACACACCCTCTAACCCATCAACACTGCACACTGACACACCCTCCAACCCAGTGTTTCCCAAACCTCTCCTGGTGTACCGCTTGTCCTGCATGCTGTAGATCTCTCCCCATTCCAGCTCAGGTGATTCAAATGATTCACATATTATCAAGCAGCTTCAGGGGTTAATAACGACCTGGGGTGCGTTTCCCCAACAGCGTAGTTGCTAACTAAGTTAGCAACTTACCTAGTTCGTCTATTCATAGTCAATGGTTCCAACTATGTCAGTTAGCATCTGTGATTTCGGGAAACGCACCCCTGATCATTTTCCTGATCAATTGAATCACCTGTGGTGGAACAGGGAAAGACCTAAAGTGTGCAGGACAAAGGGGTACTCCAGGAGAGGTTTGGGAAACACTGCTCTAACCCATCAGCGCTGCTCATTGACACACCCCGTAACCCATCAGCACTGACCACTGACACACCCTCACAATTACAAATATTTGCCAAAACGTTCTTCATGAACCTTTGGAATGTAGCGAGCCCATCTTTTAAACTAAACGGTGTTACCTTGTGCTCCAAGGAGGAGTCTGGAGTGGTAAAGGCTGACAGTTCTGAAAGCTTCAGTTAGAGGAGCGTTTCTTGATGGGGGCGCTACTGCCCTCCAGGGGGCGTTTGGAGAGATTCGAGGGGCGCAGAGAGCGGGGCACAGACCGCAAAGAGGTGGGCGTTGATCTGCAAATGGGGGGCGTTTGTATATTACAAAAATACCTCTGAGTCAATCACAAAATTATATTTATAATCTTATTGAAATTACTAAGGTACGACAGTTTTCAGATATTGTTTATTTCAGCTGAAGCAGCAGACTCTATTCTCTGCTTTTTCTTATTCCGCCTAAATTTAGCCGGCTAACTCCTCCTACACCGTTTAAGCTATTGATTCAAACTTTAAAAAATGCAGCTTGTTCCGAATTACATTGCATCTGTACAGATTTTTGATTTTCTTTTTAGTTTTTGAGATATTTAATTTTAAATGTGATTTTTTGGGGTCCTTTTAAATCAAGCCATTTTTGTGCTGATTCAGTAGATTCAGCTATTTTCTGCTATTTTTTTTTACTCTGTCATACTTTTAGCTAGAAATGTCATTAAAACTGGAAAATGTTAAGTTAAGCTTGTATAATTTCTTCACTGTTCTAATTTTTCATTACATCTCTAACTTTTTAATTATAATTTTTAAAAAATAATTCTTTTACACTAAATTCTGGGAACTTACAGTGCGGTGACGTCACCGTTAGAGTGGCGAACGGCTGTAAAATTGCCAAGAAGTCTTCTCTTAAACTTGCTCTAACTCCCACAGTTTTCACTCCACATAAATATTTTTATATCCAAGTTGTAGCAAACGTTGTGCTGGTCACAAAAATGTGACTATACAAGCAATTGGACTGACAGATTTGGCAGTATGAGCTGAAAAGCCATGGGAGCACTAACCGAAACTCCGTTAACTCCTATATTAAATGAGACAAGAAAATCCTGGTTGGGAGGCTGAAAGACACAGTTTCATAACTTGCTTGTGTTCCCACATTTTTGGCACTACATGCACAATTTTAACTCTTCAGTATGGTACGTTTATTTTGTATATTGGACTTACCATCTTTGAGGTAGAGGTAGCAGTATGTAAGAGACGCCTTTGCTAAAATCTCCGTTGGTGCAAATGCTTCAGCCAGTAACTCAAATGGTTCAGAGTGACTTGCGGCATAGCGGTATTACGGTTCAATCCTGCCCTCTGCTGGACTATTTTTTTTTCCAGGCCTCAGCATTATTGTTGTTCGGAATAAGATTGATACGACTGTTAAGACAAATCTAATTTTGCTTCAAACTCGGTGAAAGAATTTCGGTCGCTCAAACCAGGTTCAAGAGAGCACATTTAGGGCAGCAAAGACCAGTCTTTTTGCATGGTGCGTCCATGAGAACATCTTACAGAAAAAAAAAAAAAATTGAAAAGCAGAAAAAAAGTTGCTTGAGGTCGTATTCCAGTATATACAAGCAATTGTTCGCACCAGCCAGATATATTTAAGATCGTATCTAAAACAGGCGAAGTATTGGTATCAAAATAGAGCCTGTTTAGTACAAAGAAATGAAAGTGATGTCCCCACTTGCTGTTTCTTCATCGCTCTACATTTCTTTTTTCTGCTTTCGAAAATAGTCGGGTTTAAGGCTGGAGTAAGCAATAGCCCCTAGTAGTTCGGCTTTCCATAAATAGATCAATGATGCTATACAACGTTACTTGCCAAATTTTGACTACACACAATTACAAACATTTTACTAATCAAATCCTAATGTTTCTCATTATGCATTTTATTTGGCAATAGGGGTTACACTCATTGATTAACAACCATTTGTTTGACCATTGCATTCAGCTAACAAGTCAGCATACCTTAAACATTTACTTTCAGCTTCAAAGTCCTGTGTTTCCTTTCAGCAGTTTTTCAACATTTCTTCAGCAATTTCTTTTGCCTCTCAGTTTCCATGCACCTTCATTTTATAAGCCAACTTCTTCAATAATTCATGCTGAAGCAAGCACACAAACTTTATTCAGAAAATTTAGCCTTTTCTAGTTATTTTTATTTATTTATTTTCCACGGAAGGGGTTCTGTCTCCTCGCTGGGTATCATCCCCAATTGGCTGCTCTATGTTGCGGGTGGCCAGTCGACTACAGCAGAGTTTTGACACCGCGGGATTCCCTGAGTTAGTCGGCAAAAACTCTGAATGCACTATTGCCTGGGTTACGGGCAGCAAGTGTATGGGCGCCCAAGAACAGACAACATTAGGGATACATTTTTTTGTAAAATCATTGAATATTTGCAATCAACATTTCTTGAACACTGCCAGATACTGTATAAAGTGAAAATAAGTCAAGACCCATGTAGTTAGCTGACACAGAATTTTCAATTAAATACGTTGATAAAAACCTAAGGATTGAAGCATGGCCTTGCTAGTCAGCTGTTCAACCAGATCTAGCAACATTATTAACCAAGGGAATTTAAACCAGCCACCTAGGCAGTGCACTATCATCGCAGGAGTCAGGCAAAGCATTTGATGACCACCGAGCAAATAACTGCGCGTTCAACTGGTATTGTGTTGCAAAACCATTTATTCCCAAAGCGTTCGTAGATATGGAGTAGGCTGTCATTGCCCAAGTTGCTTGATGACACTAAATTGTAACTCAATAACATGGCATGTGTGTCTAGTCCTTTTTTTGCAAGAATTTAAAATGCCTAGTCCAGGAATCTAATGAACAGCTTATTTATCCATCAATGTTTTGGAAATATCATCTCCAGTAATATAATTAATTTTCCTAAAATATAGTGACATTATACAATATCATCTTTGGGCTTTTGGATTACATGAAAGGCCTATATTATTTTAAGAGACGTTTTTTAAGAGAGCAAACAATCCCTCTACATATGAAAATCAAGTAATATAGAAAAAACAAACAACTTGTTAAATTCTGTGGTTGCAACTGAGGTTGGATCAAAAACCAGTTTGAGAACCGTTACTATTGGCAGTATTTAAACTACACGCTCTACCGTCATTTACTCAGGTACTCTTTCACGTCAGGGAGGAAATTTGAGAATAGCCCTCCAGCATTGGTTATAACTTGTGTCGAATTTCCTGATCTCAAATGAAACATGGCTCAGTGTGTACCCAATATTCAATGTTGTGTGGGCACACCTGTCCACAGCATTCATGGTAAGAGGAAATGCCATCATAATGTCACCTTCACATTCCAGACAGCCTGTGATAAACAGAGGATCTTACATGAGTGGGCATGTGATATGAAAGTTATGAAACGAGTTGAGTAAATTTTGTGTTTGTTGCAAGCTTTAACGAATTCAAGCTACAGTACACTGTGAAGACAGTAAAATCATGGTATGGAGATATTTCACATACTATGAAGTTGCGCCTATTTATCGTATACCAGGGATCATGGATCAGTTTGAATACATCAAAATAGTTTGTAACGGCCCCAGCCTAGGCCGCCACAAAGAGAAGGGGACAAGAGTGTGAGTCGGGCTAAAATACTTTATTTTACAACAACGCCTCGAAGAACAAGACATGGTCGAGGGGGGGGGACACCGGGCACAAAGCATAGCAGGCAGGCGAACTGCATGGACTCTGAATGTAAAAAGCATACCGTTCCCCCCCTCATAGTCAAGACAGGTGAAGCCTTTTATTGCTGACGTCATACACCTGCACAGGCAGTCAGTAGTTAGCCAATCCTGAACTCCGTCCCGTGGACGTGCTGCTTAGATTGAAATCATTAGATTGAAAGTGAGCATAAAGGACATAGGCCTACAGGCCGTCACACCTCCTCCCGTAAGAAAAAAAAATACAGTAACCGGAGTATGTCACGACGCAAAACATATCTATTTATAAAAAGATACATGCCTTTTCCATACTTTTACACAATTTACAGTAAAGACTGATTCGCTCTAGACAAACAAATAATTTAAATAGGTTGTTACACCATAGAAAATGCTACAGCCAGAGCAGTCCTTACTCGCTCTGGAGCCAGGACCTGTAGGGAGAGAGCGAGAACATGAGGACAAACAGTAATGAGAGGGTTAAATTTTTTAAAAAGCGGGAGCTTGTGACAGCGCGTTCGCCACAGCGTTTTCCTTGCCTTTGATGTGTGGAATTTCCAACCTATAGGGATGGAGAAAGAGCCACCAGCGCATCAGCCTTTGACTCGGATTCTGGAGCGAATGAAAGAATGTTAAAGGGTTATGATCAAAACAGACCACAATAGGATTTAAACTCCCACCAAGGTAAACATCAAAGTTTTGGAGAGCCCAGACCAACGCGAGAGCTTGCTTTTCAATTGTAGAGTGATTCAACTGATAAGGGTTGAACTTCCTGGAAAAGTGACTCACGGGACGCTCAACCCCATCAGGTCCATCCTGCAGCAGGACAGCTCCTGCTCCCACCTTACTCACATCCCCCTTTAGCTTGAATGTTTTTTTTTCGCAGAAGAGCAGAGGTGAGGATACACTTAGCTTGTTCAAACGTATTTTGACAGTTGGTTGTCTAAATGAAATTTAGTTTCAGCAAATCGGTCAGAGGAGCCAAGATGGACAAAAAGTTATGACAAAAGTTCCTGTTATAACTTATCATACCGAGGAAACCCATTAACTCCTGATTGAGGGCGCTGGTGGCGTGACGTTACACCCACTCCTTTAACCCATATATTCGATTCATGTTTAATCCACAGAGTTCACCCTACTCATTGGGACGAAGCTAAAATCATTCCACATGTAAAACAAAAAAATAGCTGTGGTTAGAAACTTATTGTGCTTAGGACCATTTAGGACCATTCAAAGTACTAAATAAATGAATTGGAAGAAAGGTCCATAATCAAATTTTGGATTTTTTCTCCAATAATAAATTGATGTCCAACCAAAATTATAGCTGGAAGTTGGTGGATGCAGTCATTCTGGATTTCAGTGTAATATTTTATATAATCAATCATGACTTGCTAATTGGAAAACTTGACTGCTATGGCTTTTCAACTATTGCAGTTGCCTGGATAAAAGACCAGACAGTAACAAAGTATTCTTTAGCGACATCTATCTGATGTAATGGGCACTTACTGTGGTGCCCCGCAAGGTAGTTGCCCAGGGCCAGTATTGTTTCCCATTTTCACCTAATGTCTGCCTCTGTTCACACAGAACGCTGAAGTTGTGATGTACGCTGATGACACCGCTGTGTACAGTGCTGCCACAGAGGGCAATGAGCTAATTGCTGCAGTGAATAATGCAGACAGATGTGTGTAACTGGGTTTAAAGCTGTAGACTGGCACTTAACACTGATAAGACAAAGTCTATTGTATTTGCATCAAGATATTGATGATAGAAATATATTTCAAGTTTGTAGGCCATTGGGCCAGGTACAAACATCAACGAACATACATTATTTATAACAAATACACGCACACTAAAACATTCAAATGTGCGGAAAAACGTATGACAAGAAAGAGCATGACAGTAAAAAAATAATAATATTTCAGGCATGAGTATTATTTCTAATATCTAAGGCATGTTTAATAAATCTAGCACACTTCATAAGAAAGCTTTTATCTCTACAATTCAGCAGTTGACAGTATTTGGATAATGGATTTATGTTATTAAATTTAGGTAGATACCTTTCCCTCAACCCATTGTAAGCATTACAATCAAAAAGAAAATGTAGCTCATTTTCGAGACCTTTTGACTTAACACAATGTACATAACTTATTTGCATTTGTCGCATTTTAATTTTTGGTGTTGCAATGCAGTGGGAGTTCGTGCAGTTTTAAAAGTGATAGACATCTTCTATATTCTTTTGCATCAAAATTTAAAACATAATATGCTGTATCTACAAGAGATTTAATGTATTCATAATATTTCATCCGTGCAGAATTGTTTACAGAGCTCATAATATTTTGTTTTTCACAGTCAATAAGCCTTTGTTTAAACGTTAACATAAATCAACATCTCCCACATCTTGACTGACCCATACAAATCCGAAACCATGAATATTTAACAGTGTCTTTATATGCGTTGCTTATGTACACCTGCCTGCGTGATCTGAATCTCTCAAATGAATATAACATTGTTTTGGATACCTCTTAATTGGCATGCAAAGCAGTTTACATCAGTATTTAATGCACTTAAGATAATAAGCAACCCAAATTCTGTATTTACCACACTCTGCTTCATAGAACTACTTTTCTTGATACATGTTTGCCTATGTTCAATACAAATTTACAAAAGTTATTACATAACATTTGTCAAGATTTTTTCTCTCTTTGAAACCCCACACTTCTGCTCCATAGAACAATACTGGTGTAACCATACTATCAAACAATCTAAGAAGTACATTCACAGAGATATGCGGGAATTTATACTGTTAATTAAACTGTAAGTAAACATTGCTTTATTTGCTTTAGCAGTCAAGTTTTCTGTGTGGACTTTGTCCATGAAAATCGTGTGGAGAACAGATCCCCCGACTGATTCCCATCCATGGACCAATTTTCATGACCCTCCCATTACGGAACACTAAAATCTCAGTTTTGTTCATGACCCCCCATACCCCCCATTACGGAACACTACAATCTCAGTTTTGTCTGAGTTAACCTGCACACCCCAAGTAATACAATAAGAGCCTGATTTACGAAGACCTTTAGCACATGCAAAATCTTTTTGCTCGTGCAAAACCAATAACATTGCCACTGATTGGTGCAAGGCAAGTACCCTGGCCAATCATGAGCAATCTTATTGGTTTTGCACGGGCAAAAAGATTTTGCATGTGCTAAAGGTCTTCGTATATCAGTCCCTAAGTGTGTAAAATATCTATTTTCCTCTGAAGTCCTGGAACAGAGTCATCAAAAATACAGAGATCGTCAGCATACAGCAATAACAACAGATCAATAAAATCTGCTCCTACAAAGGTCCTCTTAAGTCGGCATTTTGCAGCATTGTCTGCAATTCAGAAATAAACATCGAAAATGAGACAGGGCTGAGTATGCAACCTTGCCCAACACCACTTAAACATTCAAAGAATTCACCTATTGAGGTATTTGTAATTCTTACTGCCAACATAGTCTTAGAGAGCATGCTCTATAATACATTAAGTAATCGTCCATGGATACAATGTTTCATCATGGAGTTCCAGAGAAGATGTCTATTCACGCAATCAAAAGCTTTTTTAAAATCTACAAAGATACAATAGAAACGACCACCACTTTTCGAGAGATACTTTTATACTAAACATTGCAAAGTAAATATGTTGTCAACTGTACAGTAACCCTTTCTGAAACCAGCTTGAGCTTCAGGCTCTTTATCGTATAAGTCTGCAAAAAACTTCAAACGAGAATTAAGAACAGAACAAAATAGTTTTCCCAAGACGTCAATCAGCGAAATCCCCCTATAATTATTGACTGAATTAATATTACCTTTATTATGGAGAGATAATATAATTGCCTCAACCCATACAGCTGGAAAATTACTTGTTGACAGAATACTATTAAATATAGAGAGGTAAGGTAATAGAACATTTTTTGATCATTTCAGCTGTAATTCCATCAGGACCAGCAGCTTTGTTATCTTTAATTTCTTATATCGTTCTTTCGATTTCGAATTATTAAGTATATTATTAGTATATTAGTATTATACATTAGTATATTATTAATGTCATCATCAGTGGATACGTGGCACAAGGTGTCGTCATGATTATTCAATGTAATGGTAGTTCTTCAATTAAATTTTCATCCACCTGTATGTCTGTAATATTCAAGATTTTCTGAAAATATATTGTCCATTCTTCAGCAGTTATGGCTGGGGCTGATCTATTGTCACGCGTGAGAGATTTTATGTGTCTCCAAAACAATTTAATATCGTTGATATAACACATTAAATCATTTATCCTTGAATCTTCATGTTGCTTCCTTTTCGATCTGCATAAACATCTATTGTGGGTTTTTTTTTTAAAGGTTATTTTTTGGGGTTTTGCATTTAGTTGATTTTTTGGAGTTTTCCCTTTAGTTTAAAGGTTATTTTTTGGAGTTTTCCCTTTAGTTGATTTTTTGGGGTTTTCCCTTTAGTTTAAAGGGTTTTTTTTGGGGTTTTTGCCTTTAGTTGATTTTTTGGGGTTTTTGCCTTTAGTTGATTTTTTAGGGTTTTCCCTTTAGTTGATTTTTTGGGGTTTTCCCTTTAGTTTAAAGGTTATTTTTTGGGGTTTTCCCTTTAGTTGATTTTTTGGGGTTTTCCCTTTAGTTAAAAGGTTACTTTTTGGAGTTTTCCCTTTAGTTAATTTTTTGGGGTTTTCCCTTTAGTTGATTTTTTGGGGTTTTCCCTTTAGTTTAAAGGTTATTTTTTGGGGTTTTGCCTTTAGTTGATTTTTTGGGGTTTTCCCTTTAGTTGATTTTTGGGGTTTTCCCTTTAGTTGATTTTTTGGGGTTTTCCCTTTAGTTTAAAGGTTATTTTTTGGGGTTTTGCCTTTAGTTGATTTTTTGGGGTTTTCCCTTTAGTTGATTTTTTGGGGTTTTCCCTTTCGTAGATTTTTTGGGGTTTTCCCTTTAGTTTAAAGGTTATTTTTTTGGGGTTTTGCCTTTAGTTGATTTTTTGGGGTTCTCCCTTTAGTTGATTTTTTAGGGTTTTCCCTTTAGTTGATTTTTTGGGGTTTTCCCTTTAGTTTAAAGGTTATTTTTTGGGGTTTTGCCTTTAGTTGATTTTTTGGGGTTTTCCCTTTAGTTGATTTTTTGGGGGTTTCCCTTTAGTTGATTTTTTGGGGTTTTCCCTTTAGTTTAAAGGTTATTTTTTGGGGTTTTGCCTTTAGTTGATTTTTTGGGGTTTTCCCTTTAGTTGATTTTTTGGGGTTTTCCCTTTAGTTTAAAGGTTATTTTTTGGGGTTTTCCCTTTAGCTGATAGTACTCAGTGGAGAGAGACAGGAAAGGTGGGACCAGAATGGGGATGACATGCGGCAAACAGGCCCGAGCCTGAATCGAACCCGGGCGGCTGTGGGAAGGTCCGATGTGCCACCGGGGCGTCTATAGTAGTTTCTAAGAGTGCAATAATCAGATAACAAATCTCTATCTCCAGACAGTCTAAACTTGTTTAATGATTGAATTTTTTTACTTTTAATTTCTTCACACTCCCTGTCATACCAATGATTTTCACCTCTCGTCCCTGCAGCGTTGGTATTACTACGTCTGTGTTCCAAATTACAGCCAGAAGCAGAAGACTGAATAATGCCTGTTCAACCGCCGTGTCGACATTATCTGTACATACCTGACGAAATTCATCAAATGGAAACTGATCTAATACCCGAGATTAAGTATTTCTACAGCTATCTACAATACTTGGCCTCCATACACAGCGAGGACTAGAGTTACCCTCAGGGTCAGACAGACTCGGCCCTTTGGCATACAGATACAGCACCTCCAAAAGACACAGTTAGCAGGAAGTGATCTAATTCACATCAAGATATTTGTTGGTGGGGAAAAAAAAAATTTAAGTTCGTAATCAGTACAACAACCATTCAACAGGTAAAGACAATAAGATGTTTGGGTATCACAGTTGTAGACTTATTATCTTGATCCAATCACACAAGCATTGTAAAATGGATTGAGGTGGTGGCGTGATAAGTAAATGCTCATCCCATCTCACTTCCTGAATAAAGAACAAGCAATACTGGCACTGGTTCTTTCTCAACTTGAGTTCTGTGAAGTGATCTGGTCATCAGCAACTAAAAAAGACTTGTAAAAACCTGGGGTTGCTCAGAATAACTCGGAGCCACTCCAATCGCATCAGAAACAAGTAAATACACTGCAGCCACTCATGGGTTACAATATTTAAAAAAGATACCTCTTGATCTTCTGATGTTCCTTAGATCAGTAATTAGCTCCAACAGTCAAGCCTGCTTTGCAGAATGCTTAGTAAATGTGTCTAACTGACTTAAAGCACAAGAGGTGCAAGCAATAGCCATCTAGCACTATCCTGGCCAAGGGCCAACCTACATAAACGTACTAAAATATGCAAATCTCTCTCAGTATGCTATGCACTACAAAAATATATAATCTGGGGTGCCCTGGAGGCACATCGGTCTAAGCCTGCACACCATAAATGCTGTGTCCTTCCCACGGCAACCCGGGTTCGATTCTGACTCAGGTCATTCGCCGCATGTCTTCCTCAGTTCTTCTCACCAACCTTCATGTCACTCTCCACTGTGTAACTATCTTATAAAAAGAGAAAATCCCAAAAAAAATCTTTAAAAAAAATACATAATCTAAAATGACAATAGCAAGAATACCTTCACAAACCTTGAACAAAAACCCTAGTAAAATTGGTTGAATGAGTAGACAGTTTTCAAACCTGTAGCATGTACATTTTTTATTTTTATTTTTCATTATTTTCTTTTCTAATGTATTTTTCTGTATAATTTGATTTGTCTGACCTTATATTTCACAACATATTCCCAAAGATATGTTTTTCTGTTGTATATATTTTCATGTTTGGACCCTAGGAAGATTACGCGAGGTTGACATTATGTTCCCGGCGGCCACGGCAATCACCTTTCAGGACACCGTGGACAAAACGGGATGGACGTGAGACACCGCAGGGGGACGGGATGGGCAAACGTGACAGGCTGTGATTGCCGTAGATGCTGGGCCAGATTTTTAAACTCAAAAAATTTGCCACAGCAGTCACGGTGCGGAGAAACCTAGTAGGCCATAGTAAAACGGGGTGAACACAACAAAACGTGACTGTACATTTTAGGCCAGAACAAAACTTAGAGGCAGTCCGAAGTGGGACGGGAAGCACGTGTATTTCCCCGCATTTCACGGTCCTTTCAAGTTTTGTCACGTTCTGCCGTGTTTAGTGCATGTTTTGTCACGGTTGCTTCATGGTTGCTGCGCGTTTTGTCCCGTTTCGTCACGGTTCTCATGGCAAGCTAGGGTGTATGGTAGGCTTTCCGTCGCGTTCAATCACGGCGCGTCCCGGCGTGTCACGGTTCGCTGGCTGGCGCTCTACAGTGTGTTGCGTTCTACGACGCTCTGACACGGCGCGCGGTCTGTGAGGGAGCATATAGAAGCCGGGCCCGGCAGGGGAGCTTCATTTGAGTCTGAGCATTCACCACACAACATCTCTGATAGATTACTGCAGATTACTGTATATTATCGTATTATATTACTGCAGATTACTGTATATTACTGTATTATATTACTGCACTCTGGCCTTCCCCCTCTGCAACTGCTGCTGGCCTTCTTCTTGCTGACGCAGAAACTGGATGTATGCACTCAGCAAACATGAAAACACAATCTTCTTCATCTTGGGCATTCATGATGACACGTCGAAGTCTCAGGATACAATGATTCCAGAGGTGTATAAAGTACTGGAAAAAAATAACTAAGTAAAAGTAGAAGGACCATTACTGAAAGTTGCTTTGGTAAAAGTTGAAGTCACCCATAAGAAAATTACTTGAGTAAAAGTCTTAAAGTAGCTGACACTAAATGTAATTAAAGAGCAACTTGCAAGTTGATTTTATAACTGAATTTACACATAATCTTGTATGAAAATGTCAATTTAAAAAGAAATACAAAAAATAAATATGTTTTACAAGACCCACGGGCAGAAATTGAGAAGAAAGTGGACCAATTCTAAGATAGGCTCCCAAAAAACGCCCCTTTCCCAGAGAACGCGTCATATGACGTAACGACAGGCAAACATTGGCGCCTCTGCCGAGGTTCTCACTGTGGGTTTTTGTGGTCTGAGTGGTGGTAAGAGAAGAGAGAGCTTGTCGTGATCCTGTGATCTACAGACTGCTTATTTCCAAAAAGTAAATATGCACTGTGAAAAATACCCCCCCTCCATTTGTGCACAATATCGGCTGTCAATTAGATGCAATTTCTCTGCATGCCTTACACCCAGTATCTCTGTGCATGTGACAATAAAACATCCTTGAAACAATGACTACATAAACAGCATGTTCCCGTCCGAACCGGAACACAGATTAAAAATCCACTAGCAGTTTCAACAAAATTTCACGATAAACTACGGTGTGCGGAACTGCGTTAGTATCGCTGTTCTATATGGACTAGCCGACCATCACAGACGTAAGCTAGCCTAGCCTATAGTCTACAGCCTTCGTTAAAAGTATGAGATCTAAAGTAAACATTTTAAGACGCAATGTTGCTGGCTTAAATGGTGACAATCTACATGCTTGAAAAACAACAAAGTCGACAGCAATATTGCTAAAGAACTTTTATTAAAGATACTGCAATGCGATAAACATGGAGACAACGTTAGCCACCATTAGCTAGCCCTTGGTCACTCACCAAGACACCTCCACCGATTCTCCTCACACCACAGCTCTATCTCTCTCCTCTGTCCACTGACCCCTCCCCTTACTTCTGCCTGTCCCCTCTCTTGCCTCAGTGGCTCATAATAAGGCAGTGGACCATCATATGAATTGACAACATTCACCTCTTCACTGACTGCGTTTACATGCACGCCATATTCCGATTAAGGTCCATATTCGGGTTAAGGTAATATTCCGAATAAGCTGTTTACATGCGCTGAGCGATGGGAATATTCCGTTTACATGTTTATTAGCATATCCACCACTTTGGTCCAATCTCAACATTGGGTTTTCAGCAAATAAGTGATCGAAAGTAATCGTCATGGCTTTGGTTACCTTCAATTAGAGCTTCAAAGCCGACATCGACTCCACTCTCTTGGCCATTGCCATCGAACAGCGGTCTCTGTCCCAGAATTTCATCCATGACCGCAAAATAAACGAAACTGGCTGGATTAAGGCCGCTGGTATTGTTTTGTTTTTGGCAGTATCCTAGCTATTTTTACGCCAGTCGTGAGCATACTGTAATTTGCTATTCTTATGAGCTTCCGTATGCGCATGCACAATAGGAAATTCGGCCTCTGAAAAAAATGCTTCTCAACTGGGTTGAAAACATCCCGCTTTCGCTGCGTGCCTTGTGGTTCACATTACTAGACCGGCTAGCCTGCTTACTTGCTTTAAGTTACAGTCAGGATGTCATCTACTCAAGTTCAGTAGGGTTAGTTATTAGCCAGCTAACTTTGCCAGCTTGCCATCTAACTCATAAGCCAATTTGTTCCCTAGAATTTCTTGCAAGGACAAAGTTTGTGCATGACACAAATCACTACTGACTATTGATTGTGGAGAGTGACGACCTGACAGTTCCCCAAATATTAGGGAGCAAATGTTGAACCTAAAATTACACTCATAACTACCTAACCCGTTAGCTAAGTTAAGCAACTAGCTAGAAAACATAAGTAATGTTACAGCCGTCCCGCTAGCTAATGTCAGCTGATACATAATAGTTAATGCCGTGGTATAAGATTAGAACATTGTGCATGAACATACGAAAGCTCGTAAGAATAGCAAATTGGAGTTAGATTACAATTGGCGTAAAAATAGCCACTGCCTGTATTTTTTCACTTTGGAATACGCCGCCTTCAGAGTTTTCCAGAGATGCATAACTTGGTTGGCAGTTAACGCAAAACCAGCCTCTCTCCACTTTTCGCACATTATGGTTGTTACGGTGCTTTCCCCCATCGATAGATTCCAATATATTCATGTCTTTCATTATCTGAATGCACACAGTCGTCTCCTCTTCCCTCCAAGACGGCTAATTCCTTGCGAATTGAACAGGCGCAGACGTAGTTGAATATTCTGTTTGGGGGAATTTTTCGATTAAGGTGTATACATGAGCCAATATTCCGATTAAAACAGGCATGTGCCAGGGGTCTTATTCGGGAATATTTTGAATCGGAAAATGACCTTAATCGGGTTATTGCACTCGTTTACATGACAGGTACGCAATCGGAATATTCTCATATTCTGATTAATAAAGGAATATGGTGTGCATGTAAACGCAGTCACTGTCTGATTCCATTGCGAACTTTACTTCAGCAGAGATGTTTACCTGTCGTTACGTCACGTCCGGTCGGAGCGTTTTTGAGACGCGGAAGTCATTTTACTCACAATTTAATTCAAAAACTCTTTTAATGCACATATCTGATTAATTTCTTTCAGCAAATAGAGTTCCTACAATGTTTATCTACACGTTCATTCGCAGGGGTATTCAACTTGCACCATGGGCTTTAAGTACCAAAAGCATCTTGTGAAAAAATATACTTAAGTATCAAAATTGCAAGTAGAAGTACAAAGTATTTTTCATAGTACGCATAGAAAGAAGCAAAGAAACCACGCATTGTTCTCTCCTCGTGCTCTTTAATCAATTTTCAGGTGAATGAAAGATACAGTATTCAAAAAACAGACAGTCTCTCCTTTATATACTTCTTCTTTGAGTTTACTGTCAGTTAAAAAACCACTATAATTGACTACAATTGATAGTAGAATTACATAGTGTGGCGTTCGTGCCAACATTGTTGCTTCGTATTCCTGGGCCGCTGTGATTGGCTGGCTGCAGTTACATTGAAAGAGCCAATCATGGTGCTCGAAATTCCTCCCAGCTGCTGTGATTGGCTGGTTACATCTGCATCGAGGGAGCCAATCACTGCGGACCAGTGGGTTTATAAGGGAAGGCAGTATTCAGTTTGTGTGTGTTTTATGCGCTCCGGAGCAGAGTTCTCCCAGGCTTTGCCGTGTTGAGCTGTGTTGTGCTGTAAAATGCAGAGAACGCCAGAAGATCTGATAAACCGAAGCTTCCTGGGAGCGATCCGTGGAACCCCTGCCCCGCCTCTGCGTCTGCCTTCTTTGGAAATCGCTACAGTGGTGTCAGGAGTGGGATCCGAAGAACTACAGCAGGAGACCCAGCAATTGGAGAAGGAGTTGGCGAGCCGGGGCTGGCGAGGAAGTGCAAACGCGGCCTCAGGTGCGGGTAGCCGCACTCCAGTGTGGGGCCTGCTGATGGAGGAGGCGCAGTCACCAGTGACGGATGCGCCGGCATCATCGGTCATGTCATGGGGGGGTCAAGCTGCCGAGATTCGATGGCTCATTGCCATGGGAGCTTTACCATGCACTGATGAGGCTGATTGCATGGCACAGTGGGTGGACCAAGGCGGAGACAGCAATGCGTCTGGTGGCAGCCCTAGAGGGAGCAGCGCTACAGACTCTGTTGGCCTGGACACCAATGAGCAGAGCAGCCTGCAGGCACTGGTTGCAGCACTTGAATGGCAATGTGGGTGCCGTGAATCCACCGAGCTGCACAGGAAGAGGCTGACGGATCGCCACCGCCAACCTGGGAAGAGCTGGGGAGTCGTGGCTGCTGACCTGAAGCACCATGCCCACCTGGGGTACCCAAACCTTGGGTCAAGGGGGCAAGACGAGCTGGCTCTGCATGCATTTCAGCAGTCCCTCACACCTGAGAGACTCCGGCACCATGTCATCCTCACGGCGCCTAGCTCACTAGGTGAAGCTATTCGGGAGGCCGAATGAGTGGCGAACATCATGGGGGAGGCCCCAGCTGCCAAACGGAGCAGGCCTCGTCACCAAGTCCGTGCGGTGGACCTCGACGAGGTGGAGGGAGAAGTGCGCTGGATGCGCGCTCAGCCAAACCGGCGATGCTCCCCGACTGAACGACCGGCTAAGGATTGGCGGCGCTGTTACCACTGCGATGAAGTGGGGCACATCGCCCGCTATTGCCCTGCCCCAAGTGCCCAAGAACAAAAGGACCCAACCATCGGTAAACGAACCTGGGGTGGCGCAGTGAGGAGACCTCTCGGAGGGAACTGCTTGCAGCTGCCAAGGCGCTTCACCATTTCCGGCCTTACCTGCAAGGCAGCACCTTCCGGCTGCACACTGATCATGCCTCACTCACCTGGCTTTTGAACTTTCATAATCCTGAGGGCCAAGTAGCACGCTGGCTGGAGGTCCTGCAGAGCTATGACTTCACCATCGAACACCGCCCGGGGCGCTGCCATGGAAATGCTGATGCCCTATCACGCTGCCTATGTGCTGCACAGGAGTGCAGGCATTGTCAGCACCAAGAGGAGCAGGACCAGCCAGTTCATGAGGTGGCGGTTGCCCTGGCTTCAGGTGCGGAAGAGGGGCGATTGCCGATGGAACACCAACAGCTGCAAGAGGCATAGGAGGCAGACAGCACACAGAGGAAGGTGAGGAGCTGGCTGGAGGCAGGGACACCGCCAGCGTGGGCTGAAGTCACGGCAGAGGGTCCAGAACCAAAGGCCTACTGGAGCCAGTTTCAGCACTTAGAGCTGCAGGACGGACTGGCATATCGGCGGTGCCAGGAACCCGGCCAGGGTCATGACATACTCCAGCTCCTGGTATCCTGCAAGTTGCGCCCCATGACTCTTGAGCTGATGCATGGCTCGGTGGGGGCGGGCCACTTTGGGGTAACAAAAACTCTGCGTCGTCTGAGAGGGCGGTTCTACTGGCCGGGTTGCCGCCGTGATGTGGAGCTTCAAGTACACTGTTGTGATACCTGCACGGCTCAGAAGGAACCCAGCCAAACATCACATGCTCCCATGCAGCGGTATGTTGTCGGCGTGCCAATGGAGCGGGTGGGGGTGGACATCCTTGAGCCATTTCCCACTACTGATGCTGGGAATCACTACATAATCGTGGCAATGGGCTACTTCACTAAGTGGCCCGAGGCATACCCTGTGCCTGATCAAAGCGCGGAGATGACGGCTCGGTGTTTGGTCGAGGAGATGTTCACTCGGTTTGGGGTCCCGGAGGAGTTGCACAGTGACCAGGGAAGGAATTTCAAAGCACAGGTGCTGGCGGCGATCTGCAAGCAGCTCGGTGTGGTGAAAATTTGGACGACCCCCCTCCATCTGCAGAGCGACGGTCTGGTTGAACGCTTTAACTGCACCCTGACTACCCAGCTTGCCATCCTTGCCAGTCAGCATCAGCGAGACTGGGACCACTACCTGCCCCTGGTCCTGTGGGCGTACCGTTCAGCTGTGCAGGAGTCCAGTCTCTGTACCCCTGTGGCCTTAATGTTCGGGCGGGAGCTCCAGACGCCTGTGGACTTGGTGTTCGGGGCTCCGTCTGAGCCAGAGGAACCAGCACGGGAGGAGGCAAGCTACTATCGGCAGTTGCTGAAGCGGCTGCGGGTGGCCAACGACTTTGCGCAGCGTGCTCAGGACACTGCTGGAATGCGACAGAAGCGGCACTACGATCTACGGCAAAGGGGGCAGGCCTTTGTCGCGGGAGACCAGGTATGGATTCATTGCCCGGTCAGGAAGAAGGGCCTGTCCCTGAAGCTGCAACACCACTGGCGCGGGCCTGGCAAAGTCGTGGGTTGCTTAGGAGAAGTAACGTACCGGGTACGTATGCCAAACAAGCGGCGACTGGTTTTGCTGCACAGGGACAGGCTAGCCCCATACTGACCCGCCCTCACCGCCAACACCCCAGCCGATGTAACAGGCCCGCCTCCTCAACCACCAGCCTCAACGTCTACAGGTCCGACTACACCCCAGTTGGACTCTCGTCGCCCAACTCGGCGGTGTCGGGCACCCAGATACCTGACAGAATTTGTTTGTGAATAGTTCCTGCGTGTGATTAGTGTTCTTACGTTTATTGTCGGTGAGTGTACTGATTGAGTTGCTAATGTTTAATGTTGAATGCACTGAATGCACTGGTTAAGTTTGTTAATTTTGAGGGGTCGTCGGGGACTACTGACCCCTTAGGTGGGGGCTGTGTGGCGTTCGCGCCAACAACATTTGGCCGCTGTGATTGGCTGGCTGCAGTTCATTGGCCAATCACGCTGTGATTGGCTGGTTACATCTGCATCGAGGGAGCCAATCACTGCAGACTAGTGGGTTTATAAGGAAAGTCAGTATTCAGTTTGTGTGTTTCATGCACTCCGGAGCAGAGTTCTCCTGGGCTTTGCCGTGTTGAGCTGTGTTGTGCTGTAAAATGCAGAGAATGCCAGAAGATCTGATAAACCGAAGCTCCCTGGGAGTGATCCGTGGAACCCCTGCCCCGCATCTGCGTCTGCCTTCTTTGGAAATCGCTACAATAGTATCAATACCATGTTGAATTTTTGCTTCAGAAAACTACCATTGGCTCATTGTAGCTGAAGTGGTTGCTACAGAGAACAACAATTTTTTTCTGTAGCAAGAGATAATTTTTTTGAACTGCTGGATAGATACTATGGGCAAGTATATTGGGCAGTTTGCACATCAGGCTTAGCTGAGGAGTTTAATTCAGGCAACTCCTGAAAAACAGGGATTGGAGTGAACTCATCCATATTCTAAACTGTGTTTGCGCTTGGTTTGCTTGTCAATATTCAATAACTGATCTGGGTGTGCTATCTAGTGATAGAATATTGTAACTGCGTGCATAAATTTGCAGCTCCATGTTCACTGGCGGACACATCTGCACAAAGCGCTTAAAGCTGGAGTTTGCAATTTTTCAAAAAATCACTTTTTGTCATATTTGTTAAAACTGTTACGATGACCTGACAGTGGGATGCGAGTCAGATGATCTTTGAGAAAATCAGAGTCATCTGGCTCTATCTAGTGCTTATAATTCCTTCTGCAAGATTTCACCGTGACCGGCACAAAACAACCAATCAGAGCCAGGAGGAGTGACTGACGATGACAATCATTTCTCGTGCACACGCAATTCAATCAGCTGTGTAGCCTAGTTGTGGGTGTTTCTTTACAGCTGGACAAACGCTAGCCAGCATAAGCACTGCCATTTCTCACGAACTACCTTATTTGTGAGTTCAAACTTGAGAAGTTGAGAACGGGAGTACAAATTTCCAAGAATGCGAGGACACAGTAAGCTGAATCTGCAGTTTGAGACAGTTGTATTCTTGTCTACTTAACATTTCAGCGCGAGAATTTAGTTGTTCACCTTTCTCACAATTTTAATATTGTTAAAAATAAACGGTTATGTGCTTTTTTTCCTCGGCGGATGCTGTTGTCGCTGACTGTAACCAGAGTATGCTATCACCAGGGGCTCTGCTGTCACATTAGCTGCAAAAGCCATAGGGAAAAAGCAGGCTACACTTGCCGCCGATAGGCGTTGCAAGCTCGGCTCATAGCAATAACTTTGTCGGTAGTTGGTTGCTAACGCAAGTGGGTGGCTGGTAGATACATCGTATTTCACCACAGATGTATTTTCTGGTTACAAAACCTATGTTTTCATATTTAACAGTCAACATTTCTCGTCTCGTTTTACAAAATATCAAGTGACATAACATAACATAACATGAGTGGCGAGAACAGGCCATTCAGCCCAACTAGACTCGCCAGTTTCTTTTAACTATTCTGAATATATCACTTCAGATACTCAATGTCTCATTGGTATCTAGCTTTAAGTCAAGCCTGCTCTTGAAAATTGCTGAGGTTTCTGCCTCAACAATATGTTCAGGCAAGCTGTTCCACATCGAAATTACTCTTTGGGTGAAAAAATATTTCCTAATATCAGTGCTAAATTTACCCTTGGTCAACTTCCATTTATGACCCCGAGTTCTACTAACAGAACTTGGCCGAAGGAATCCTGCATAATTCACTTTGTTAATCCCTTTAACATATTTAAAGACCTCAATCAGATCACCCCTGAGTCTCCTTTTCCTAAGACGAAAGAGATTAAGGATCTTCAGCCTGTTCTCATAGCTTTCATCTTTTATACCCGGAATCAGCTTAGTTGCTCTTCTCTGAACTTTTTCTAGAGCCTCTATATCTTTCTTAAAGTATGGTCCCCAGAACTGTACACAATACTCCAGATGTGGTCTGACAAATGTGTTGCACAAGAGAAGTATCACCTCCTTGGATTTGTACTCAATACTTTTGGCAATGTATCCCAGCATCCGATTGGCTTTTTTAACTGCTATGGCACAATGACTAGAACCTGTGAGGGTTTGGTCAACAATCACTCCTAGATCTTTTTCATGTGGAGCACATTCCAGTTTTAAACCTCCCATGAAGTAATCCTGTCTAATGTTTTTATTACCTACATGTACAACTTTACATTTTGCTAAATTAAATTTCATTTACCACATTTCTGCCCAACTCTGGATTCTATCCAAATCCTCCTGAATCACTTTAGTAGAGTCTAAACTATTTGTCAAACCTCCCAATTTAGTATCATCCGTAAATTTAACTTATTTGCTCTCAATATTTCTGTCAAGGTCATTAACGTAGATGAGGAACAGCAGGGGTCCCAACACTGATCCCTGAGGGACGCCACTCTCCACCATACCGAGCTCAGCTGAGATTCCACTGACCACCGCTCTTTGTGTTCTGTCCTGTAACCAGTTTTGAATCCACTCCAGAATACCTCCTGTAACTCCAATGGAGCTCATTTTAAAAATTAGTCTCTTATGCGGTACTTTATCAAATGCTTTCTGAAAATCCAAGTATATGATGTCATAAGCCCTGCTCTGATCATAAGTCTTAGTGGCCTCTTCAAAAAATTCCAGGAGGTTTGTCAGGCATGACCCTCCCTTACGGAAACCATGTTGGCTATCACTCAAAATATTATTACGTTCAAGGAATAATTCCAGCTCGTCTTTTATGATAGTTTCCAGTATTTTGCATGCAATGCAAGTTAAACTGACTGGCCTGTAATTTCCTGGCTCAGTACGGTCCTTTTTCTTATATATTGGTATTATGTTGCCCTGCTTCCAATCATTTGGTATTTCTCCAGTTTCTAAAGACCATCTGAAGATTGCTGAAAGTGGTTTAAAGATTATCTCACTAACTTCCCTGAGCACTCTAGGATCTAAGCCATCAGGACCTGCCGCCTTATCTGCCTTTAGTTTATGCAACTTGTCTAATACTTCATTATCCCTAACCTAAATTTCCGCAAAATAATCTTGAGCATTGGACATGCCCTCTGGCCGAATAAAAACCCGCTCCGAGGTAAAATTCTCAACAAAAAAACTGTGTAAAGTATCCGCAATATCCTTGTTATCATAAAGCAGCGATCCATATTTATTCTTTATGCACTTAACCTCCTCTTTGACTTTCCTTTTTCTGCTACAGTACTGAAAGAAGCGCTTAGGATTAGTTTTTGCCCCTTCTGCAATTTGCCTTTCATACAGTCTTCTAGCATTTCTCAGCTCTTTTTTGACCACAGCCCGCATTTTACAGTATTCAGCCTTAGTATTCTCATTGTTATCTTTTATGTACGTCTTATAAAGATTCCTCTTATTCCTCAGACTCCTATGAATAGCTGTGGTCATCCATTGGGAATTTTGCTTTTTCAGCTTACTTTTGGACACCTTTGGAATGAATTTACAATGTGAATCAAGTAAAACCCCCTTAAATCTTTCCCACATCTCATTTACAGACTCACAGTCCAGAAGTGTCTCCCATTTTATTTCGCTTAGATATGAGCGCATCCTGTCAAAGTTTGCTTGCCTGAAATTAAAATTTTTGGTTTTCGAAGACACCTTTTTAACTTCCCATGAAACGTCAAAATTAACAGCAGAGTGATCACTAGTCCCAAGAGGCTCCAGTACCTCAACATTGCTAAGTCTATCAGAGTCATTACAAAGCACCAAATCTAAAATTGTAGGTTTATTAATATACTGCACCAAAAAATTGTCATTTATAACATCCAGAAATTCGTCCTCCCCTTTACCCTGTCCTTTCACCATTTTCCAGTCGATACCAGGATAATTTAAGTCTCCCATAATAATAGTCCCTCCTCCTCTACAAGCTTGCCTAATCCTCTTAAAGAGCAGTTCATTGACAATATTATCCAAAGCTGACGGTCGATAGCATACTCCTATGTTTAAACCTGTCTCGTGTTTGCCAATGAGCCTGACCCAGATATCTTCACAGGGCAAGGAATATTCAATTTCGGGAATTTCCTGTACATTTATGTTTTCGATCACATAGAGTGCTACGCCCCCTCCTCGCCTATTACATCTATCCTTCCTAAAGAGCTTATAACCTTCTATATTATATTCATCTCCATCCTCTTCACTAAGCCATGTCTCTGTAATCCCAACTATGTCATAGCCCTCACTAATCATAATGGCCTCAAGTTCTGGAAATTTATTTTTTATGCTTCTTGCATTTAAATAAAAACATTTCAGGTTATTACTAATGCTCTTCCCCCTTGATTTCCCATGCAGCTGCTGCTTCAAGCCCCCCACTACACTTTGTTGCTTTAAAAGTATATCATCAATAGTGCATGTAACGCTGTCAGCTTCCATCAGGGCAGTCTGCATTTCCCTATGTGTAACACTCACTAACCTCCCTGCCCCCCAAGTCCCTAGTTTAAATAATCCTGTGCTACCCTCAACATACGCTGACCCAGTGCAAAGGTACCCCTCCTGTTCAGGTGTAGCCCGTCAGGCTTGAACAGGTCACCCCTGTCCCAGGAAAAGTTTCAGTGCCCCATAAACCTGTACCCCTCTTTCCTACACCAGGTTTGTAGCCACATGTTAAACCTCCAGATAAAATTCTACTTTCCTCTGCTTGCACGTGGTACCGGTAGAATCCCAGAGAAAACTACCGTGGAGGATCTGCTCCTAAGCTTCTCAGCTAATTCCACAAATTTACCTTGCAGAACCTCAAACCTACCCTTACCTATGTCATTTGTCCCAACATGGACCATGACAACTGGATCCCTCGCCGCTCTGGCCAGGAACTTGTCGGCACGCTCCAGGAGGTCTCCTACCTGAGTACCAGGCAGGCAACATACCGTACGAGATTCCTTGTCGCGCGAACAGACTAAGCTGTCTATCCCTCTAATGATTGAGTCCCCCACTGTCACTAACTCCCTTTTCTGAGGGGAAGAGGCTACCAAGGTGCCCTGCTGCTCATCAATCCCCCCACTCTCAGGGTCAGGGGCCAAGTCGAGTTCCTGCAAGGGCCGGAATCGTTTGGACACCTCAACCACTGGAGGAGCTGTCGCTGTGTGGTGTGCACGCCCTTTCCTGCGCTGTCGACCTACAGTCACCCAACTTTCTCTCCCTGCCTGTTCTGTGGTCTCCGCACACCCCTGCTTTGGTGTACACACCATTTCTCTAAACGACAGACTACTTAGTTCCTCTAGGAACTCTACTGATTGTAAACTATGTTGCGCCGCCAACTGGCTCTGAAGATCAAGGATCTTGCTTTCCAGATGCTCAATTAGCTGGCACCAGTGACAGACAAACCCACCCTGGAAATCTCTTTCCAAAAGTGCAATCATCCTGCAACCGTCACATAGTTTTAGCCACATTTTGAACCCTCTACCTAATGACCTTGCTCACCCTAGATAACAAGGAAAATTAATTAATGCCGAGACAGAAGCTCAGAGTCCACAATTTATTAACCTGAGAAGCCCTAAGCAGCAGTCACAATAGAAACCGCGGGGAAACTATGTAAATGGATAATAAGCCTCTTTTAGCAGGGGCTTAGTTTCAGTTAACAAAAAAAATGAAATACCAACTTGAGACTAACTCGATATGTAATAGGCACTCTGAATAAGCCCACTTGACTTTATATAGTCCCAGTACTATTAATATACTAATCTAAAAATTTCCAGGTCTTAGCTGAGAATCCAGATAAAACAGACTGGCTACAGCGCCCAGGAGAAACGGGGGGGGCGGAGCACTCCGGTAAACCTTACCGTTTAAAATTCCAACCTAACCGAATGAACGACTTATGTAACAGCTGCCCTACTGACTAAATGCTTAATCTCAGATCCCAAGTCAAAAATGCAAACAGTAAATATCTAGCTAACTAGCCACAAATACAATCAAAGGTAACCGAAACAGAGTAAAGCTCCGGTTCCCTTCAATTCAAACGGACCAAAAAAAAGTAGTTTACTATATGAGCGAACTAAACACGGTATCTCCCCCAACAAGCTGTCGCGAAGCACTCAAACAAGCAACTAAATTTTAATCAGCTGATCAAGGCACCGCAACTGGAGTAAAAAACAAAAATAATGTAATTAGTAATGTGTTTAATCAGAAGAGCACTTCGGTAATAATGAGATGTGAAAAAGACAAAAACCCCAGTTTGCGCTAATATTTAATTCAAGCTTGGCAATGCGTTTATGCGGTAAGAGAAAGACCAAAGGAGACTAAAAACCCCGGTGAACGTCAATATTTACTGGCTAGAAGACTGTATGAAAGGCAAGCGACCAAGTATGAAACCAACCCAGGTAATAGTTCGCTAAATATCCAGGTAATTCGATAATATTCTTAGCATTGAGAGCTTGCTGAAGTTTGTTAGCTAAATCAGCTACAGAAAAACCAGGCGACAGTACCTCAGTCCTTGAAAACAACTCTGTTTTACTTTGTATATCGTACAATTCACTTAGTTGGTCAATTATTTAGTGTTTAAATTTATTTTACTTTACTTTGCTCCCAGGAGACTGAAACCCCCCGAAAAAAACCCCAAAAAACCCCCGTCGCCTTTGTTTGACCAGATTAGCGACTTAATTTGGCTATTTGCTAACCAAGTTGTTACAGGGGGAAAAAAAAGAAGGGGGGAAGATTCTCCCTGTCCCTAATGCGACAAAGGTTATACCTCGGGAGCAAATCGTCTTACCTCTTTTAATGTGTGAACTTTTACACACGAATTAGTTTCAGAAAACCCCGTTTAAACAAGAGAAATTCGTCTGCTACAACCAGCCCTGCACACCTCTCTCCCCCTCAACTCAAGCAGAATGAACACCAATGAACAGCGCTACAGCACAACCAAGAGGTGAGCAACAGCACAGCTAAGTCATAAACCCCAAACTTAATAATTTAAGACAGGCTTTCCCGGCTGGATCTCTTCAGGTCAGTAGGAAGTTGCTCGCGTTCTGCCACCCAGAAGTATCTTAGCGCATATTGTTAACAAACATTCTGAAATGCCGTATAGCTTCATATGTAAGACGTCAATGGTTACAGTAACACTCCGTTGAGAATATCTCATGTTACAAACGTTGTGCTCGTGGCTGACGTTAGCTTGTTTCCAGTGCTAAGGCTAGCTCAGTGGATAGCTGTGTTTTATACATAATATGCTGTAACTCTAGTTCTAATATGCCCAGGTAGTCGTATTGGTTTGGTCTTTGACCTGAGGCCACATTCATGGGATACTTGTTGATGGTAAAATGTAGATATTTCGCTGTGTTTGCACCTAGCGTTCACACAGCTCCGCTGACAATTCAGACATAGGACACTGCATCCAGGTAACGGGATGCGAGACTCGCGCTCGTGCATGTGAATCAGGGGGCGTGGCTTTGGTCAGAGACTTGAGGGGAGGGGGTGGGTTTAGAGGTGAGGCTACATTCAAATCTTGCTTGCTGTTCCAAGATTGCATACTCCAGCTTTAAGATACCCTGCCGAGCACCGTTGTTCTTCTCAAACGCGTCAGATCCAGATCATCCTTAAATGATGAATTACATTCATATTTTAATTTGTAATGAGTAACGAAGTGGCCAGTGTCAAAGTAACAAAGTAAAAGTATACTTTTTATCTTTTAAATGTAGTAGAGTAAAAGTAAAAGTCCCGGTTTAAAAAAAAAAAAAACTCACATAAAGTACAAATCCTCAAAAAAAAAACTACTTAAGTACTGTAAAGAAGTACATGTACTACATTACTATACACCTCTGAATGATTGCTATTGCTTGGGAGGCCTTCTTATTATACCATGGGCACAAACGTACTCTAAAGCTGCCCGGCGTCCACGTTTCATTCGTAGAAAGCCTTGACAGAACGTGAAAAACGTGTCAGACCTTGATCAGAACGTGAAAAACATGTCAGACCTTGATCAGAACGTGAGAGATGTTTCAGACCTTGATCAGAACGTGAGAAACGTGAGGGACCCCATCAGGACGTGACGGTCCAGGAGGGAACGTATTGGCATCCGTGGTAGACCGCGAGCTGAACCGTAGTGCGCCTTGGAGCCTCCGGGACTCAGCAGCCCCTTTCCCCCGACGGCCTGTCACGGATGCCGTGACAAACCGTGAGAAAACTTGCCAAGACTTAAATACTGAGAAAAAATGGCCAAAATACCACGGTGCACTACGTTTCGGGCAAACGGGGCTGCCGCAACCGCCGGGAACATAATGTCAACCTAGCATTAGCGCTCACTCCTGTGTGCTGCAAATGGGGATCCTAAATAAATCATAAATAATAATTGTTGATGAGACCTTGGTGTCTGCGGCCTTAGTCAGCCAGCTGTTGAGAGTCTGTTGGTACAGTGTGATCACTGCTTTCGAGTTTGCTGCTGCTCTAAAACCTGACTTTTCATCTCCATTCTGTCATATCTGGTGTCTGACCTCTTCCCATGCACTGTGGAAGGACAAACATGGGGGCTGTGCTGGAGACATTCAGTGCACTGGCAAGTAACCAGGTATCGTGGCATGAAAGATTCCCTGTAGCTGGGAAGTGATATTTTCCTGTAGCTGATGAGAGTTGTTTCCCTGCAGCTGATTAGTGTCTGTCCCTGTAGCTAGTGAGTGATGTTCCATTGTAGCTGGGTCGTAATGTTTTCCTGTAGCTCGGCATGGATGTTTCCTCTCAGCGAGGTAGTCATACTTCCCTGCAGCTGGGTATGGATGTTTCCCTGTACTAAGAAAGGTGTAGCTCCTGTATCTGGTGAGTGGTGTTTTCCTGTCTCTGGGCATGAATGTTTCACAGTAGCTGAGCTGTGATTTTTCCCGTAGATGGATAGTATTTCTTCTCTGTAGCTGGTGAGTGACGTTTCTCTATCGCTGGGCACTTTGTGCGTGTGGTTTTTTTTTTTTTTTTTTTGTCGCTTTATCTGGCAAGTAATGTCTCCCTGTGTTTGGGATTGACAGTTTCCTGCAGCTGATTTGTAATGTTCCCAGTGGATTGAGAGTGACGTTCCCCTAATGTGTAGCTGGGCTCTGATGTTTTCAATGAAGCACAGATGTTCATGAGAGCATGGGTTGAATTCTAACCATGATCACAAGCTCATCAAGTGGAAAAACAGTAAATTTGCCTGATGGAATTCCACAACATTCAAGAGCACCGATGCACTTTAGCACAAGAGCAGAGTTCATGTCAGTCGGTGCTACATATACAGTATTTCCACCTTAAAGGGGACCTATTATGCTGATCCTTCTTTTAATACATATAAGTAATGTTATAATGTTGGATGTCCATACTCAACCTCTGTAAAGTTTCAAAACATAAGATACAGGGGTTTTGCCGTAATCCAAGAATGTGATTTTGTGAACGTGATTTCCTCTCTGAACAGCTCGTCCTGAGATCTTCACGAGATCTGGGCAAAACCTGACGTCAGGTTGTGCCGTCCAATTAATACAGACCTAGCCAGAGCCAATCGTGGCGCTGGACCTGCCCACACTGGAAACTATTCTAGCAGGCACAAACAACCACAGATCATACTATGCCTTAGTAGCGTCTACACTTCCAGAAATACAAAAGAAGAGCCGCAATTCATTTGAGGTGCAGTTTTGTCAGTGTTCCTCCCAAAGCTGCTCGTCCGTTTATTTTTGGATGCGAAGAAAAGCACCCATTTCTCTTCCAAAAGACGATGCCACCAGAAATCAGTGGGTAGCTTTTTTGTTTGCTGGCGGCAAACAGCCACGGCCAAAGGGAATGTTAGCTGTTTGTGCTCAGCATTTCACCAAAGACAGCTTTGTCAATAAAGGATAATTCGACACAGGATAAGCGTTTCAGCTGCTTCTCAAACCTGAAGCAGCTGCATCGATCAAGTGCCCGGAGCCACAAGCTGTAAGTAACGATATAACTGCAAATAATGTAACTGAAGCTAATGTGTTACGGGTGGCTAGCAGGACCGCTAATGATAGTTAGCACTAACATCTGACCTCAAACGCAGGCTTTGTAAAATATCTGAAGATAAAGCTTGTATTGGTCGCGAGTGTCCGTGACTCACAGACGAAGAAGCTGTAAGTTGCTTTTACTGCATAAGCCAACCTGACGTGATGTTGAATGTGGCTGTAGCACAGCGGCTAACATAGCCAAGTTACTGTTGCTAATGTTTGTGTCATAAATATGCAAGAGTAATATCAGGGGAAATTCAACAGAAGTTGTGTGAACATAAACCTCATTTGAAGCTAACTTTTTATACTTGTTTGTAATTTGGACGCTTGGTACAACTGTCCACGGTAACGGAACTTACTGTCTGTAAAACCTGTATTGCAGGGGTTTGTCTCTGTTGTTGTTATGAACGCACGGTTACCAGCTACTGCATGTTAGTTCGCGTGCTGTGCTACTTAAAAATGCTCCTGGTTAACTTATATGCAGTAATTCTGATCGGTATGCTTGTGTTACTTCGGTAAGCATCAATGTGGCAGTTTCATCAGAACGTTTTCCGATTGTAGCCACTACAGTTGAAGCTAACCGGAGAGGTGCAGTTAGACCAGACGTAGGTTTTGCAAAGCTTGGGGTGCGTTTTTGGGTGCTTGTGAAACGATCGCTTTACTTATCCATGACCGGGATCAGCCGGATACTGCATCAATATCTGGGCTAGCTCACTGATGCTACTGTGGTGAAAGCAATCGCGAAACGCACAAGCTATAACATGTCTGGTATAACAAATGATTTCTCTGCAGCATTGCTGTGGCGTAATTTCATCCCCCTTTAGAGATTGCTCTGGCTAATAAAAAGCCGAAAAAGGCGGAGATTGAATACAAAATTTACTGTATAAGTTATTGATTCGCTAGCTCCACATAAGAAACTGTTTTGCCAACGAAACTTACGGTGTGTAAAACCTGTATTATGTTCATAACATAACCGGAGCTCTCTCTAGCTGTCACTTACTATCCATAATGTGCCCATTTTCCGTGAGCAAACACTGATCATTCCGGCGCAATAAGTCAACCATTACCATGGGCAATTTCCGAAAAGACCGTTTAGCCTGGAGCTTTAGGCCCTCCGTCATATACCAGCGCAGAAGCTGTTCGTTACTCCACGCTAACAACACGCCATAGTTATGCACACGGAGCAGCAGGTCCTTATAGTACACACCTAAGCAGTCCATAAGTTATTGGTCCACATTTTGCTGTTCCTCACTGTCCATGTTTCCCTCTAAACTCAGACCCACCGGATTTTTATGGTCTCCGGTCTACACTTGGGTATGTCGACCCGTTCTACAAATGTGTCTGTATGGGGTGGATTTTAGCTTCCCCTTAATCCTAGCAATAGAGTGGAAACACCGGTGCACTCACCATAGAAGCTGAGGTAGATAGCAAATTCGAGCTTGAGCTGCCAGACTTTCACATTGCGTCCTCCACTTTCGCCGCTGCGTTATTTAGAACAAGTTCATTTCATTAGATCTATACACATGTACAGCATTTGTTTGCGGAATTTCCCTGCCGATTCCTTAGCTCAGATGGCAGACGCGTCTCACGTTTCACACTCGGGAGGGGGACCCGGAAAACTGCGTTCTGCCAAGTCCCGCCCAGCCCCGCCCTCCACAGAGCTGGCCAATCAGAAAAAAGTGGGCACACGGAGAGGGGGGGCCATAGCGGAAGAGCCGCCCAAACAAGGCATTTCAGGCGCAATGGACTACAAATGGGTTTTTTTGAGGATGGCAGCATGAGCTAAATAAGGACCCTTTTTTGGACTTTGAACGATCAGGAGTACTCTAGGGGAGTCCAAGATCAAAATATAAACTTGGAAATGTAACATAATAGGTCCCCTTTAAAAAGAAGTAAATATGTGCAAGAGAAAAAACTGTATTTATTAACTCTGTCCTGGTCATGTGATATGGAAACTGCTCTGTTCACTCCCCTGCAGGTCCAAAAGGAAACTTCTGGGCCAGAAATGGTATGAGGAGCAGCGTGTGATTGGCTGCGGGAGACGATGGGAGGAGCAGCCTGTGATTGGCTGTGGGAGACTGTGGGAGGAGCAGCGTGTGATTGGCTGTGGGAGACGGTGGGAGGAGCAGCGTGTGATTGGCTGCGGGAGACGGTGGGAGGAGCAGAGTGTGATTGGCTGCGGGAAACGATGGGAGGAGGAGCGTGTGACTGGTCCATGCGCTACGCGCTGTAATGTCTTTAGGGCCCTGCTGCAGCGAAAGAGCCACTGTGCTGCCCGTGCTCCCCGTATGTCAGCTGCTCAGATGCTCCAGTGCTCCGCCCACATTTCCAGCATGACCAATCAGGGGTTGCCGCTCTGTCGCACCAACCAATCCAAACCTGCAGTTTTGCCCCCTGTTTCCCCCACCACCGATCACGGCCTGCAACTCCGCGCCCTGCTTGCAGCGCTGCCAGTTCCGGCCCACTCTGTCTCCATGGATCAGGTGAGGGTGGGAGGAGCTCAGCTGATCCCCCACAGCTCCCTCTGCTGGCAGTAGGTAATACTGCTGCCTTGGCTGTGGGCACAGCTCAGCCAGCTCCCAGAATGCACTGTTCTAGAGGAGACACACCTCCCTTTGCAGGCAACACTGATGCTCTTCTCCCACGATATGGCCCCACCTCCACTAATATGCCCCTTGATATAGTCCCACCTTCAGTGAGCTGCTCCACCGCTTAGCCCTGCCTCCACAGGAGGGGACTAGATATTGGGTCTCACACCTATGGATCCATGGCTGCTGCAGTCTGTGAAATATGCTTCTGCAATTGAATCCTCGAGTTTCCAAAGGGCCCAACTCCAAGTTCCACTCTTTTTCTAGAAAGGGAAAAATTTATTTTTTTGCCCATATGTTATGACCCATATATTTTTAGTTTTTTTTTTTTTTTTTTTTTACGAGAGAGTGTCACTGGGATACTTCTGGCAGAAAATACAGGAAAGTTCCCCTTTTTGTTATAAGATACGTAGAGCTCTAATTCATTGGAGTTTGGCCCTTTGGAAACTCAAGGATTCAATTGCAGAAGCATATTTCAGCAGCTGCTCTGTTCTATTTGGACTCCAGGACTGTTGGACGCTTTCATGCGGACTTAAGTACTGTGTCATGTGAGTCCTCTATTCCCCCTGTGACGTAACACCATACGGCTGGGGAACATTTACTTCAGAGTTCCTGTTAGTAGTTTGTATGAAGAAAGGGTTGAGTTTAACTAAAGGCTGAGCTGTTAAGGCCACAGTGGACTATTCTGTCCAATAGTGAACTCGTCAACAATATTTAACCACATTGTGTAAGAGTGAATTGGTGCATGTTAAAAAAACAAGATGCAATACTGAATTATGCTGTGCAGTGTTGCTCTACACAGAATGTATTCCCTCATTTCCAACACTACTGATTTAACCAATCACTGTGTAACTGTGTTTAATATATATTAATATTCAGCATGTAAATGTAATGGTATTTGGTAAGTCATGATCATTTATATGGATAATTATGGAATGTCCATGTTACCACCTGCAGCAATTTTTTTTTGAAGATTAGTGAAATATTCTGAAAATCATCTTTTAATATATTGTCAACATTTTATTGTGGGATATTCTGGAGCAATTTCTACCAAGGTTCTGTTTTGTAATTTTTCATTTAAATTAGAGGTTTGCAAACTACTTGTTGTACCTGCTGTGGTCTATTGCTTCTGTTTGTCACATGAAGCAGATGATGAATTGTGAATAATGTGTTTCCTCAACTGAATTTAAATTGAAGGAGTTGAAATACTCCAAATTCATTTTACTACAATTATTGCATCATAGGAATTTGGTTCATTGTAAAGTAAAAGTTGTGCAGTTGATGTCAGTGATAGTTTAAAATAATTTAGAATCAAACCTGGTGAGTTACAATGCAGTGTAATTTCAGTAGCAGACTTATACCTCTTAGCCTACAGAAAACGCATCAGGTGAAAAGTTTGTGATTGATCAGTGCTGCCCTTGTCTGAATGAGAGACAATCCTCCCCCCTCTCCTCTGAGCTCCCACATCTCCACTGACTCTGTCCTCTATTGATCCTCACTGAGAGGCCATTGTCACCTGGCTGGGGAGCCTGTCAGCCTCTTGTTTGCTTCTGCTTTGCTATCAACCAGCGCCACTCAGCCACTCGCTCCAGCAACGGGTCTATATCTGTGACGCAAACATCAGAGCACGCAAATGCAGATTAGATCAGCAGTTCGGGTGGGGGTAAGGGTCAGTCCTGCTGTTTTTGTTCCAACCACAAGTGCAATCATAGAGTTTCAATGAGCGGTTAATTTGTCTTAATTTGGTGCATTTCATGTTTAGAACAGTTACTCTCTTGAGCAAAGTTATGACTGAAATATCCATGTATGCCTTGAAGAATGAAAGAGATTTGAACATATTATGTTTCTTTTTTATATTGATAGTACTTTCAGGAAATAACAGATTTGAAAAGACACTCCAGGACAATAAAAAAGATCCAAATAAGGTAGTGGAACACAAGTGTTTTATGGCTGCTCAAAAACTGCTTCAACTTATTTGCAAAAAAATGACACAAGACAGGTTTGACTCTTTTTGGCTTGGATCACCAGTTTTTATGACACACATGATTAACATCTAATTAAAATTTTAAGATTACAATTGTAGTTGGATATTTAAAAAAAACAGCACACATAGTTGGGCCCCCAGCACTGAAACTGAAAATAACTGGATTGAATCAACTTAATAAGTAATCATACAAATATCATACATCATACAATATCATACAATACCAATGTTTGTGAATTTTAAAACTAGTCATGGCCAAAATCACGATATTGTTCGGAGTAAAGAGGACTTTCAATAAAATACAGTTTATCATGTCTTACTTGAAAGCCTAAGTTTTTTTGACAAAAAGAAATAGAGATTAGATGGCTATATTGGTTTCCTTTTTCAAAAGACATTTTGTGTTAGATGCTTAAAACCTTGTATGATGTCTGTGTAGCTTAACATTTCTACATTGAGCATAATCCTCATTAAAGTTAAATATCCATCCAACGCACATGTTTGTTGCCTTTTTTCTAATGTAGCATAAGGAGTGCCAGAAGGTGGATGATACTGAGCTCTATTATTCACTGTTGGAAATTCTGACACTCAAGTTTCACCATTTCTGAAGGGCAGCATGGTGTGCTTCTCTCGTTCTGCGAGGGACCTTGGAGTAGTGATGGATCATAGACTGTCACTCTGAGACATCTCGCAGGGCTGGCTCGTAGACAAAATTATGTATAACATCAGGCAATCTGTCCCTTCTAACCACCTGTCCAGCCTTAGCTATGTTTCAGGCATTGGGCTTGTCCTGCCTGGACTACTGCTGCAATAAACTCTGTTGGCCTTCCGCTTCTCGCCATCAAACCTCTGCAGCTGATGCAGAATGCTGCTACCATCTGATCAACAACCTCCCCAAACACTCCCACATCACTCCCTTCTGATCTACAACCTCCCCAAACACCCCACATCACCCCTTCTGATCTACAGCCTCCCCAAACACTCCCACATCACTCCTGCAGGATCTACAGCCTCCCCAAACACTCCCCACATCACTCCCTCTGATCTACAACCTCCCCAAACACTCCCACATCACTCCCCTTCTGATCTACAGCCTCCCCAAACACTCCCATCACTCCTCATCTGATCTACATTTCCCCAAACACTCCCCACACTCACTCCCTTCTGATCCACAACCTCCCAAAACACTCCACATCACCCCTTCTGATCTACAACCTCCAAACACTCCCACAACACTCCTAATCCACAACCTCCCCAAACACCCACATCACCCCTTCTGATCTACAACCTCCCAAACACTCCCACATCACTCCCCTTCTGATCTACAACCTCCCCAAACACTCCCACATCACTCCCTGCTCTGATCTACAAGCTCCTGCACTCCCACATCACTCCCCCTTCTGATCTACAAACCTCCAAACACTCTCCACATCACTTCTTCTGATCTACAGCCCCCAAACACTCCAACATCACTCCCCTTCTGATCTACAACCTCCCCAAACACTCCCACATCACTCCCCTTCTGATCCACAACCTCCCCAAACACTCCCACATCACTCCCCTTCTGATCTACAACCTCCCCAAACACTTCCACACATCACCCCTCTGATCTACAACCTCCCCAAACACTCCCACATCACTCCCTCCTGATCTACAACCTCCCCAAACACTCCCACACACCCCTTCCCGATCTACAGACTCCCCAAACACCCACATCACTCCCCTTCTGATCTACAGCCCCCAAAACCCACATCACTCTTCTGATCTACAGCCTCCCCAAACTCCCACATCACTCCCCATTCTCTGATCTACAGCCTCCCAAACACTCCCACATCCCTCCCTTCTGATCTACAACCTCCCAAACACTTCCACATCAATTCTTCTGATCTAGCAAAGCCCACAAACACTCCCCACACTCACCCTTCTGACTCCACAACCTCCCAAACACTTCCACATCACTCCCTTCTGACTCTACAGCCTCCCCAAACACTCCTGCACACATCACTCCGCTTCTGGATCTACAACCTCCTCAAACACTCCCACATCGCCCTCTGATCCACAACCTCCCAAAACACTCCCACATCACTCCCCTTCTGATCTACAACCTCCGCAAACACTCCCACAACACTCCCCTTCTAATCCACAACCTCCCCAAACACCCACATCACTCCCCTTCTGATCTACAACCTCCCAAACACTCCCCCATCACTCCCCTTCTGATCTACAACCTCCCAAACACTCCCACATCACTCCCCTTCTGATCTACAACCTCCCCAAACACTCCCACATCACTCCCTTCTGATCTACAACCTCCCCAAACACTTCCACATCACTCTTCTGATCTATAGCCTCCCAAACAGCAACATCACTCCCCTCTGATCTACAACCTCCCCAAACACTCCCACATCACTCCCCTTCTGATCTACGCCTACCCCAAACACTCCCACATCACTCTTCTGATCTACAACCTCCCAAACACTTCCACATCACTCCCCTTCTGATCTACAACCTCCCCAAACACTCCCACATCACTCCCCCTCTGATCTACAACCTCAAACACTCCCACATCACTCCTTCCCGATCTACAGACTCCTGCAAAACACCCACATCACTCCCCTCTGATTCACAGCCTCCCCCAAAACTCCCACATCAATTCTTCTGATCTACAGCCTCCCCAAACTCTACATCACTCCCATTCTGATCTGGCCTCCTAAACACTCCCACATCCCTCCCTCTGATCTACAAATCTCTTCTCCCAAACACTTCCACATCACCTCTTCTGATTCTTACAGCCTCCACAAACACTCCCACATCACTCCTTCTGATCTACAACCTCCCATCAAACACTCCCACATCACTCCCTTCTGATCTACAACCTCCCAAACACTCCCACATCACTTTCTTTCTGATCTACAACCTCCCCAAACACTCCCACATCACTCCCTTCTGATCTACAACCTCCCCAAACACTCCCACATCACTCCCCTTCTGATCTACAACTTCCCCAAACACTCCCACATCACTCCCTTTCTGATCTACAGCCTCCCTAAACACTCCCACATCACTTTCTTTCTGATCTACAACCTCCCCAAACACTCCCACATCACTCCCCTTCTGATCTACAACCTCCCCAAACACTCCCACATCACTCCCTTTCTGATCTTCAACCTCCCCAAACACTCCCACATCACTCCCTTTCTGATCTAGAACCTCCCAAAACACTCCCACATCACCCCCTTTCTGATCTTCAACCTCCCCAAACACTCCCACATCACTCCCTTTCTGATCTAGAACCTCCCCAAACACTCCCACATCACTCCCCTTCTCACTGCCTTCCACTGGTTGCCTGTCATGGTTCACATCAAGTTTAACACATTGCTTGGAGCATTCCAGTTAACCAACACAACAGCCCCAGCCTATCTTCAGGAGATCATCAGACCCTGTCCACCCGCCAGATCTCTCCGTTCGGCCACTGCTGGTCGACTGGCGGTTCCCTCACTCCGTTCTGGTGCTGCTTGGTCACGTCTCTGCTCTGTTCTGGCCCACTCGTGGTGGAATGAGCTTCCCACAGAGTCAGGACAGCGGAGACATGACTGCCGACGAGCGTTGTCTGAAGACTCATCTGTTCAGACTTTATCTCTCCCTGTCAACTTAATGCTGCATTTGGTACTTGACTTCGAAAATACCAGCTCAGCCCATCATTGTCCGGAGGAGGTTTCTATTTGGCCCACCTCTTCTTTGTTTTGATTGGTCGCCAATTTAAACCAATCATAATAGTTTCTGCCCTGAGAACATATTTCAATAACTAAAACTCCTACCTGCACCACAGGCAGGCCCGAATCCTTCTTGAGAGGTTACGGTGTTATTGCTTGATAATGACAGCTAGGAATTTGCACTTAAAATTGATAAACATGTTGCTAATTTAGTTGAAAGCCATATTTCGGTTAATACCTCTTAAGCCCTGAGCCTCTGGTTTGAAAATGGCAAGCCCAAAATGAAATGAGTATATCTCTGCATCTACTTAGTCCATTTGAATAATCTTGGTATCATAATAAAGGTAACACCTTGGGGATTTTTGTCGTGGTGTAAAAATTAGTGTATATGTCACTGAGTCAGAGTAAATGAAGATGGAACACGGCATAAATGAAAGATCTTATTTGCGCCTTACAAAGTTTTACTTCTATCCCTTGTGAACGTATTTCGTTGCAATCTGAAACCTCAAAAAAATTACAAACTGGAATGTCATCATGATCTGGGCCAAAGTTTATTCTAATCAAGTAAATCAGAGCTAAGTTAGAGAGGAATGTCTAGGTGGCTTCTCCAAATTGGCAATTCAGGTACCTTGTGTGCCATTTCAGATTTCTCAGATATCAAACTGTAAAACTCATTTAATTACCTCCGCCAAATTTGGTAGGTGATTATGTGATCGGTGCCATTCATTTGTTTGTTTGTTTGTTTGTGAACAAGATAACTCAAAAAGTAATGAACGGATATCTCTGAAATTTTGTGGGCGATCAATCAAACAATATGGCCGCCATGGCAGCCATCTTGAAATCCTGTGACACACAATAACTGAACTTTGCTCCCACTCACCAAGATTTGGACTGTGCTGCCTTGGCGGAGCTTTCCACTCTAGGAGTGCCTCTAGTTTCACTTACATGTCACTACAGGCATACATTCCATCCAAATACAACCACTTTTTTAATTTTTAAAATTTTTAATTATTTTTTAAATCATTATTTCTGCCAGTCCTGTGTACATTTTCCCCTTCAAAGAAAATACATACAAATAAAATTGGAGCAGATTCATTTAAAAAAGAAACAAGCAAATAAACAAAATTATAAATACAAAAATTTAAATTTAAAATTATAAAAATTAAAAAGAACAAAAACCCCACACTCTTAGAATGAATGTGTTGAACAATAACACAAAAAATGTGTTATCACATGTATAACACATTTTGTGTTGATTTCAACACAAAATATGTAAAGTAGAAAAAAAAAAATGTGCTAACACACTGATTGTGTTGAAAACAACACGAAATGTGTTGTCCTTAACTAGACACACAGGTGTGTTAAAAATTAACACATGATGTGTTATTTTCAACACATCTCTTTTGAGAATGCAGTATTTACTTGTATAAGATTTATGCTTTTACTGCCGAAAGAAGAGCATACCATCATGGGATTCAAACACTAGATACTCAGATGCAAGCTCTTCACTTTAGCCACTCACCTATCCAGCTCGTCAATCTCCAGCTGTCAAATTGCCCATATAAAGAGTGAGTGAAACACGTCATGCACCCCGATTTAGCGTTTGTATTGTTGCCTGTCTTAGTGCTTGTGCTTAATGGCGCAAGGATTCTCAGTCAAAAAAGACTTTGTAAACGGCTGTTGAATATTTAGCGGATAATCATACTGAAAATATTACAAATAAACCAGTTAAGAGTTTATATTGTCGCGCTCTTTAAGTACATGTAAATGGCCAACAGACTCAGTTTGATGCACTGGGAACGCAAGGCTCTATCTCAGGCTAGGTTTGTGCGATTAAGGTGGTTCAGGGCTTGTTGGAAATGTCAGAGCCCATCGAATCAAATGGCCACCCTCTAAGTCTTACTGACAGCATCACAAGCCGATCACAGAGAGGAAAATACATTGAATGCGAGCTGAATGCTCAGGATCTGACATCCTTTGAAGCAATGCCCTGGAAAAAAACATGCATGGAGACTGGTAGATCTAGTTTTGTTGTAACACAGACTCATAGGGCTAACAACAGCAGGTGCAGATTTACCCTTGAACACTGTTTTTTATTGCAAAATATCAAAAGTAAGAAAACATTTTTGCTCATTGCTGTAGAATTTAAAGTGTATGCCTGCTGTTCTTTGAGTGTGGTATCGGTTTAAAATGACCGGGGTACTGGTACCAGGGGCGTTTGGGTTTAAGAGGTTAAAATATTACAAGTAGATGTATCTGAATACATTTGGTAGCTTTATTATTAGCCTATATCCATTGCATCACTGGTCCAAAACCTTTCCTCCTATTATTATGACTTTTGAAAAATGAACACCTCTTGGAGTTCTAGTTCCAGCATTAGGAAAGTAACTTCAACATGTTTCATTTCAGAGCGATGACCTACAAAACTTGTGGGTTAGTTCCATACCTCATCATCTTCTCCCTCTAAGCACAGCACGGTTTAAAAACCGAATTAATCATCCGATCCCCCTGATTTAATGATGGTGAAATTAAACTATCATAATTTGTGAGTTGTTCAGTAAGAAGAGAGTTTGGTTCCAGACCTAGAAGGCAATTTATTGAAACTAAAATAATAGTCACTTCAGTGGGATTCAAATGTGCATGAGGTGAATGCTATAATCTCAATTAAAACAAATACATTTAACAAATTGGCCCACATTGTGTAGCCTGTCTTTGTAAATGCCATCACTATAAATTATGGGAGTAAACCCATGGGTAATAGCGATCTGTTGTTAAGGCTCATCCGCGATAACCCGCGCTTTTTCAGCTCAAAACATTTATAATAACGGTGTTAAAAGTTTTTGCCAGTATGCTGTGCACTGCAACCAATAATGTCGTTTCGAAATAGGGGGTTGTTTCTGAAGTTTTTAAACTCTTTCAAAGGTTTGAATTTGCCATCTCTACTTAAATTGAGGAAGACAGGACAGAAAGAAGCATGAAGCATATCTAGTTTATTAACATTGCGAACAAAACAAAACAAAAAAAACTACTTTTGAAAAACTGAACTGCTGTAGGGCCTCAGTGAAAAAATGAACCACTTATAATTAAATAATGAAAGTGTCGAGTGCCCCGTGTCATTTTAGGTGTCGGCTACTGGCCGCATCTCTCTAGCCATGAGAATTAAAGCGTCCAATATGAGCAAGTGGGGACTGGGGAGGTACTTCAGCAAGCAGGTCGAGACTTCACAGACTCAAATTCTCTGCAACAGCTTCAGTTACAAACTGAGTAATCAGGTCTCACGCAGCGGGTATTCTGAGGTCAGCTATCGGCAGTCAGTGCGGTACAGAGAATGCCAACTGGTGAAATTCGCACGCTCGTATACGGTCTACACTACGCACAGGGCGCCCAAGTGGCAGCGGGGAAAAAGGAGGCTAGATGAAATTCGCGTCTCTATGTTCAGACCAAACGATTCGACAGTGAATTAATCTGGTAGGTCAGAAAATGTTCTTAACGCTTCCTGCAGAATTTGCCGGAATTTGCAATGTGCTTATTTTGTGTTCACATGCCCGAGAAGCCATTTCTGAGAATTTTTAGAGGCGATTTTCTCATGAATTGCTACGCCTCTCAGCAGAAATTTACCATCGGTTTCATGCTTTCTTCGTGCTAGGTTAAAATAACCAAGCACAAATATAGTAGCATAGGCCTACTTCTGGGAATACACAACGAGACGTCACTGCCCTTTTCCATTTTGCTCATTTAAATTTTAACCAAGCAAGCCCTGGAGTGAAGCCGTACCATGAGTACTTTGCAGAGAAGCGTTTACTGGAAACTCTGCGTGCTGTTCTTCTTTACGGCGTACATGTTTTTCGCGGACGTGTTTACTGAAGATACTATTTCGTGTGCTGAACCAAACGGAACAGCTGATCAGACCTTCATACCAAACTCCACGGAAAACATATTTTCTGATTACACATGGAATAATGTCACTGAAGGCGTCAATGTGAGTATGAACGACTTTTGGCGTTTAATATGATTTTATTTATTTGTGAAACTGAATGGTAGTGAAATTACCGTAATAATGAGAATTAATATCAATATCTTAGTTAATTATATTACAATTTCCGAATTATTGACTTTAGTTTTCGGTAAAAAGTCCTCTTTCTGAATACTGGGCTGGGGAAAAACACGCATCAAACCCAAGTAAATAAGACACTCCGGGCCGAATCTGCCGGCGGCCTATGACTCCTTGTAGTCTACTGACTTGCAGCATGACGAAAAGATCAACGCTGCAGGGAATAGGTTTCCTCCGTAAACTAAGCTACCCATTTTTTTGAGTTATGGAGTTATACCACAGAACTCCTGTTCCTCTCGCGTCTGAAAAGGCTTTTCTCATCGAGCTCAAATTCACACGGGTATCTAAAAAGAAAATGATTTATTAATTTTATTTAATTTTATTAAGTTTATTAAGATAAAAGACCCTTACAAAAAAAGAAGTATACTTAAAGTTCATTTTTCAAGTACACTTAAGTAAACGTCAAGTATATTTTCCAAGTATACTTCATGTAGCAAATGTACTTGTGTCAATATACTAGTAGTATACTTGTAAGTGTACCAATACTTCTTGGGACTAAATTGGCCCACTTTAAGTTTATAAAAGTATACTTTTAAGTATTCTTCAAGTTCAAGCAAAGTAAACTTAAAGTACACATCTAGTTAAGTTTACATCTACGTTCTACTTTGTACTGCAAGTACACTACAAGTGAACATTTAAGTATACTGTGAATTAACTAGTTGTATATTTCTAGCATACTTTTCAGTTTATGGAAGTATACATTTAAGTATACTGCAAGTGAACTTACAGATACACTGCTAGTTTATTAGTTGTATACTTCTAGCAAACTTTTCTGTTCATGAAAGTATATTGTGAAGTATACTGCTAATAAACTTAAAGAATGTCATGGGGTCTTTAATGACCACAGCGAGTCAGGACTTCATTTTAATGCCTCATCCGAAAGACGGCACCCCATCACTGCACTGGGGTATTGCGGATTATTCCACCAGAGGGATGACTGCAACCTACTGACCACCGACACCTCTTCCAGCAAGAACCCGTTTTCCCTGGTGGTCTCCTATCCAAGCACTAACCAAGCCCACACCAGTCATAAAACTAATACACACATTTCATCGTCATCATATCAGGCCAGATAGCACTGAAGTTTCCAGTCTCCAGTACTGTGTACATTTATCTGTGAATCTGCACATAATGGCCAGCTAGATTGAACTAGTATCTCAACTAAAACACTGAAATGTTTGGCAGAGGTACAATATGCCGGGCTTTGTCCTCACTCTTGTTTAAAAATGATTAAATCATTTTTCCCATCTTTCAAGTATACAGCATTGTTGCATCCTTTCTTTAGTCGGTCATATTTTTGACTGTGATACAGAACTCCATTAACCAAAAAACGGCTCATCGGTGTACTCATTTGGAATATTTCATCAGCCTTTGCTCGAGTTCTCCAGCCTACTGGTCAGGCTGAAGGCATTGCTAATTCATATTTTATGCGTATTTCTGATTCCATTTGAGAGGAAGAGGCAGTTTTTTGTTTTTAGGTGGGATTTTGATAAGAGTTGTTATTGCTGTGTTCTTATACTTTGGCATCCAATACAATATTGTACTTTAAAATTTTATTTGTAAAGGAATCAATTTTGTTCTCAATCGTGAGTATGTGTTTCATTGTGAATTCTTATAAGTACCTTTATCTGTAAATTAAAGCAGAATGCACTTAAGGGTTGTTTACTAGTAGAGTACATGAGTTAACCTCTAGTCCACTTACATTAAATAATATCTGAATAGCAACAGCAATATATTTTAGAGTGAAAAATCATAAGCTGTGAGTGTGATGTTAAGTTAACTTTAAGAAGACTTTGAAGTATACTTGCAATTTTAAAACTAAAAACGTTTAGCTCCCTAAAAGTTTAAAACTAAATTTAAACCACAAAGGGCTTGAAGTGTAGAACTAGTGGACTAGTTCCCTACTTCCCCCATTTTGCTTTATGCTTTTATGTACATGTATTTTTACCTGTTTGTGAAGCACTTTGTGCTGTATTGCTTGAAAGGTGCTATATAAATATATGTATTTATTATTTATATACAACCCCAATTCTGAAATAGTTGAGATAAAGTGTAAATTGTGAATAAAATCAAAACGCAATGACTTTTAAATCACACCAGCCAATATTTTATTCAAAATAGAACAGAGATAACATAACAAATGTTGAAACTTAGAAATTTTACAATTCTATCCACAGAATGAGCTCATTCCAAATTTGATGGCTGCTACAGGTTTCAAAAAAGTTGGGACAGGGGCCTGTTTACCATAGTGGAGCATCCCCTCTTCTTTTTAACACAGAGTGGAGGCGTCTGGGCATTAAGGAGACAAGTTTCTTGAGTTTAGCCATTGGAATTTGATCCCACTCTTGTTGAATACAGGCCTCCGTGGCCCACGGAAAGGATAAGTTTCGCGACCAAACTGCGCATGCCCAGCTATTGACATATCCCCTTTAAGTCACTCCACTCCCCATTTATGCCATTGGCTGCAATTCACCTAGAGGGCACTCGTGAAATAGTCCTCAATGAATGGGAGTGAATAGAGCTAAATGGCTAAAATAATTATGTAGGCATACACCTGCTTCTAGACATGAAAGCCAACATTTTATTTTAGTTTTGGCAAACTTATTATCAATTATACATCAAAATTTGAATTAAAAATGATCAGTGTCATTTCGTTTTTGTTACAGAGTGCTCGATTTTGCCCATAAAACGCCAGCATTTTGCCAATGTATTGCTTTATGAATGACTGCGCCCGCACACCCCCCCATGACAGCATCGGGAGTTGTCAATTAGCTATCAACGTCACCTTAGTCAAACTTACTTATCCTCCGGCAATAGGAGCGATCTGATATAGCACAAAACTGTCGTAAATCAGGAGATGAGATGAAGGAAGGGGGTTTTTTGTCGACATCCGCTCTTGCGGTAATAAGACCAGCTTCGCCAAGCCAATGCATGCAGTACAAAATGCGATGAGCATTGCGCAGCTTTGCAGTCGAATACTATCGTGGATACACAGATATGAACATGAAAATACTGCAAAATTGAAATAAACGCTACAACTGAGTCAAAGCCGGAGTTCACCTTTTGGAACGAAACGCTATAAATAGCCATTATACTAGCTAGCGTGCCACGCGCGGATGTGAGCGGAAGTTCACTCGTCGACATTTTTACGTATGACCTGTGATTTTCTGCCGTCATATCCGCCTGGCGATGTGCCTTATTGTGTATCAGATCGCTCCTATTATATGAAAACAATCACAATAGCTAGTTATGGTTATAGCTTTTGTGTATATTATATTCCTCATGTATCTGCCATGCGATAACTACAACAAACGTTAGGCACATGCTTTGTGGTCCACTGCTGTCAAGAGGTTGGGTGAATACCATTCAGCGCATGATGTCACTAACGCTTACAAAAACTTATTTTGCAACAGTTGAAAACAGAAAAAAAAATCAAAAAATGAACCGTATCCATTTTTACAACCCATTATATTGAAAATATAATGAAATTGCCCCCCCCAAAAAAAAAAAAATCCCCACGAATGCACCATTTTTGGGATCACAGTTCCTTTCTACACAATCTCGCAAGCACCCCCTAAACAGGACATTCTGAGAGTGGGAAATCTTACTATTTCTAAACTATCCGATTCATTCCAGTATCCCTCCTCTATCCTTCATTATTTGGCCTGGAAATCAATTGAATGTTATAAATCGTGGACGCTACATTGTCTACGCTGAAGAGGAACCATCCAGCTTGTTATCAGTGCAGAGTTCAAAAGCCAGCGACAATGATCGTATGGGGATGCAGATGTGCACATGGTATTGGCAACTTAAACGTTTGTAAAGACACCATTGTTGCTGAACAATAAATACAGGTTTTGGAGCAACATATACTGCAATTCAGACATCTTTTTAAGAGACGGTTTTACTTATTTTAGCAAAACAAAGCCAAACGCCAAATTCTTCATAGATTGTAATGACATGGCCCAGTAGTAAAAGAGTCTGGGTGTTAAACTGGCCCGCCTGCAGTCCAGACTTGTCAGGTATTGAAAATATTTGGTGCATTATGTAATGAAAAAGTACATGCAAAATGTTGAGCAGCTGAAATCCGACATCAAGCAAGAATGGGAAAACATTTCGCTTTCAAAACTACAGGAGTTTGTAGTTCCAAAACCCTTACAGAGTGTTATAAAAGAAGATACAACACAGTAGTAAGCATCGCCCTATTCCAATTTTTTGGAAATGTGTCACTTGCATCAAATTAAAATCGAGTATATATTTTTTCACAAAACAATACAATTTCTCAGTTTCTACATCTAATATGTTGTCCTTGCGCTATTTTCAATTTAATATAATATTTTGATGATTGGGAAGGCATTGTTTTCTGTTTTTATTTACATTCTGAATGAATGAATGAATGAATGAATGATTTGACATCGCATCCCAACTTTTTGAAATGGGGTTAAATTCCGATAACCATTAATTTTAAGAGGAACCACTAGAATGCCAGCTAAAGCTAAGCTAAATGCCAGCTAAAAACCCACTCAAGTGGTGGCCCATTTTAGCTGAAATTACTGCCCATTTTAACATAATATGATCAGCTAAAATGGGCCAGTGACAAAAAAAAAATGTTTTTTCATGCAAAATTACTTTATCCAGCAAAGTATAAATATTTTTCTTGATAGAAGCCATCAAGACAAGTATAACCAATTACCACTTCCAAATGTTTAAGTTTTATACACATTTTTTTTACAGTCTTATAATTGAAAAGTACAATTTAGCATGTCAGGACTCTCATCTTGCTTTTCCTGCAGCCAGCCTGAGAGAGTGGTATTGCCCATCCCACTTTAGTAGCCTTGGACCAATCAAAGGCTTTGCAAAAGATTACATGCTGTTGTGGCAACAACTTATATACATTTGCAGAGGTTTGCAGATTAATATTAAAGAGCTATTGTGCTCCAACCTTAAATAGCCCATTTTACCTGATGGGCCAATTTAGCAGATATCTCCCTACTTAAGTCACAAAATGGTTATTTCGAGAAAATCACGAAAATCTATTTAGGCAACTACAGTGGCGGGTCTAGAACTGGGATTGGGGTGGCACAGACACGTCCCTTTTAGTCCTGGCAAGTTCTCAATCATTTTTCTCTATTGATGCGTTTTCCAATTATTGTAATTGGCAACTGAAGGCACGGTTTCTCTCCATATGCGACCTAAGAGCGATGAAATCATGGGCTAAATTCAGTACAGAAAAATAATTTCCATGTTAATAGGCCAATGCTTCGCGTTGATTGAACTGGTCCGCGTTCCGATGAAATATTGCCTTTCACTCTCGGTATTGCGTGGGTTGATTAAAAAAAAAGTGGCACTCGGCAGTTGAATAGGCTATAAGAAGCCTGCGGCTCAAGCTATTTGCGCAGGTAGGCAATATTGAACAACGTTGATTTAAATCCAGCAAATACGCGTCCAGATGAATGATTGTCGTCTTACCTAATCGGGGAAAACAAGCAGCACCTGTTAAGTGTGGAGTGCTCTCAGAGTGAACCTTTTGTTAATCATGAAAATGACTGAGAACAGGTCAGGACTAATAATTGTTTTAAACGGATGTTTTGTGCACCCAATTCTCAGTTGTGGCTTCGCCACTATAGCCTACTGAATTTAGCCCATGATTTCATCGCTGTTAGATCGGATGTGGAGAGGAACCGTGTCTTCAGTTGCCAATTACGCTAATTGGAAAATGTATCAAGGAAAATGATTGAGAACTTGCCAGGACTAAAAGGGACGTGTCTGTGCCACCCCAATTCCCAGTTCTAGACCCACCACTGGACAACTATAAGGGAAATTTCCCCATTCTTCCTGACTGCTGTGCACTCACCATAAATAAAGGACGTCGTTTGAAAGTGACACTTGAAAGACCGAGGATGTCTAATTTCCCAACTGAGGATACCTTTGTCCTCGCATCTCATCCACAAATCTCTCCCTCGCATCTTAAGCCACCCTGACACTTGCACGATAAATGGTTTACGCCATGGTACGCAATTTGGCGTGCTATTGAGGGAAGTACTTATAACTGTGTGTGGGGGGTGTGGGGTAAGTGAGAAAGTGCATGCCAAGCCTTGTTGGAAATTTCTAAATATTAAAAAAATTTTCCTGGGTGTCACAACCTAATTTTCATGCTACATGAACAATTTGTAAACTATGAGCAAACTAGGCGTGACTATTGCGTGAGAAGGCGTGCCAATACACACCCTTGGCGTGCCAATAGGCTGAGTGGTCAACATTTTAGCTGATGGTCACAACAGGTTTGCACATAGTATGCACATCGTCACGACCTCACTCATGCGCAACCGTATCGTTTCAATGAGTGACAAGGAGTAAACATAGCTTAACTCTACATGAAATGAGTGACAATGCCACTGTGGTAAACCATGTGTGAACAGTGCTTAACTTCGGCACAAAACTTATCTCAGGCATTTCACAAACAGTTCTTATCTTGTGCGTGGCAGGTGGCATGATGTGGTGCAAAGTATGCGTCACCTTGCCATCTTGACATATTTCTTGCCACTAAAATGGCATGCCTCGGCACACCATATTGCGGGGCATTAGGTGACCAAAATTTGTGCAAGTGTCAGTGTGGCTTTACACCCATTTTACACAGCCGAGATGCGAGGAAACAATATGCCGCGCAATGGAAGAAAGGCATAATTTAGAGCGATTGCGAGCCACCAAAAAAAGAAAAAAATCCTTCGCAATGTTGCAGGGGTCCAAACAACTGATCGATTGGTCTTGATTTCTGAGATTTTTCGCTTTGTTTTTCCTGCCTCCTAGTGATCGAAGATTTGCTGGCTTCCTGATTTAATCTATTGTGTCCATCAAAGCTCAGTGAGCTTCTGTCTAACTGTGTGCAACTCACACGATAGTCGTGTGGATTTCCTCATCCAAGAAAAACAGAGTCACATGGAAATTACTTCATTTACGTGGGCGTGGCATTGTGATCAGTGACACAAATCTAGGGGCGTGTTTTCGCAGCCAGAACAGAAACAAGTTAGTGCTTTTGGCAACTTTGGTTCTGTGTGAATGACGTCATTATTTCAACCAAACAAGAACCAAAGGTGGAATGAATCAGAATGAAAGGAGAAGAATGGAACTGCAGGCATACTGTGACACTGAACACTGCTCTGTGCCATGGTGGTCGCCAGCAGATAGCATAGGGTGAAGCACACGTACACAAACAATTTTCAGTCCGGTGTTTTTGTGTGCATGTTTAAATATTTTTCTGATCATCCTTTTCAGATCAAGAACATGTTTCTGGTTCTGGTCGCAAAAACTCACCCTAGAATCATAATGGTAAAGGGTCATTCCATATGAAATCACCCAAACTGGGGGGTGCTCCCAGCTTGATGGTCTCAGAATTGCTTCATTTGGTGATATTTTGTTGCCTGTGATAAGCAAATTAAATCGCAGGTGGTTTCAAGTTGATATCTCGTTCCGTTCTCATTTTATGGGCCCCCGAAAAAGGGGGCGTGGCCCACGTTAACCCTCTAGTTACAGTTTGTGACCATTTTCAAAGGGTTATAACCGATGAACTAATAGGGATACAAATTTCATTCTTTCAGGATATGTTTATTCTGTCTAATAGTCTGCAACAAAGCTTTAACAATAGTGTTAAACCCTTTGTGTGCTTTCTAATTAACCCCTAAACATTGAAATTTGGTTTACGCAAACTAAATATTATGCAAGTATCCTTAGTATGTTCCCTTTGCCATTTACATTGTTGATAGTATACCTGATGGAGTTTCAAATGAAGGTAAAAACATCTTTTTATCTTCATCCAATTTGGAGAAACATTAACCCCTTTTCAGCTAAATACTAAAAATGGTGCACTTTTTGACCCCTCATTTTTGACCATGTGGGCCTGTTTTGATTTTCAAAAAGTTGGCCTCAAATGAAAGCTTATTCAAAAGAACTTCAAAATGCAACACAATCAAACTTGGAACAAATACTCCTACTTGGAAAAATAAGACCCCTTTTAAGTGCTATTTGCACATCGGCACAACTACTCTCAGTGTTCAGGTAAATGTACATAAATGGACAGGGAAATATAGAGAAGTGGGGAAACGCCCAAAGATTGAATACGTTTGTTGAGTTCGTCCCTGTCAACAAACGTGTCCCCATTGTCAGCATCTGACATGTGTGAAGGCATTTCAGTAGATGATGAGCTTGTGGCTTCATTCTGCATACTTGGTATTTTGTCATAGCAACGGCGGCACAATTTCACACCAGGTTCAAATGTTTTCTTTGAAATCTTTGAGAGTTTTTCTGCATCACTTGAAGAAAGGGTTTCGAGTTTTGTGGTACAAGGCTTTTTGTGAACGTTGAAAGGATTAACACATCTGTTTCTGTGATGATTAAAGGAATACTTCTTCCGAAAATACTGTTCATGGTGAAGGCAAATGTTTGCTTCTGGATCCTCGAGTTGGCTTTGTCTCTCCCCCGATTTCACAGCTCTTGTCACCAGCAAGGCCCGTTCTTCAACAGAAAAATTAGCTAGCCTTTTCAATCCTTTCTTTCTGAAATGTAAAGGGGCTTTGCCTGAGATTGGATTGGATTGGAGGTCATATCAGTAAAAAATTGAATTGAATTGAATTGCCTACATTCATAGGCATACTGGACCTAAAAATTGGAGACATTGATCACGTCATGCCTCAAAGTTATTGTTGTCATGTTCAGTACCTACCTTGCATATGTGTTTTTATGGCATTCCTTTTCAGACTCATTCACAATGCCAACAGTGCATGGGGGATTAGATTCGGAAGAAGATGATGGTTCAGCCATTGTTTTGAGAAACCATGTAGGCCTACTAAGGGGATCCGCCTACCACCTTTATGCTGACATCTACAGGCAGTATTTATAATCGAAATCTTGAGCACAAGAGAGAAGGAAACCAGGCTCAAGCAGTTAAAGTTACCCAATTCCCTTTTCGCAAATAAAGGGCATGAAGGGGCAGGTATGGTTTGAAGGGTTTCATCCAGTAACAATTCTGCCTGGTCTATCAAATTAACTTGAAATTACTGGGAAAACAAATACAAGAAAATGACACAGGCTGCAAATGATCGAAGAGCATGTAACTGAAAGTAGAAATAAATGATTGGAGTTCAGTATTCCCTGTGCATTATTGTGCATTTACCTGTACACTGAGAGTAGTTGTGCCGATGTGTAAATAGCACTTAAAAGGGGTCTTATTTTTCCAAGTAGGAGTATTTGTTCCAAGTTCGATTGTGTTGCATTTTGAAGTTCTTTGAATAAGCTTTCATTTGAGGCCAACTTTTTGAAAATCAAAACAGGCCCACGTGGTCAAAATGAGGGTCAAAAAGTGCACCGTTTTGGTATTTAGCTGAAAAGGGGTTAATGTTTCTCCAAATTGGATGAAGATAAAAAAATGTTTTTACCTTCATTTGAAACTCCATCAGGTATACTATCAACAATGTAAATGGCAAAGGGAACATTCTAAGGATACTTGCATAATATTTCATTTGAAATCGACATGTTTGGCACCAAATTTCAATGTTTAGGGGTTAATTACAAAGCACACAAAGGGTTTCACACTATTGTTAAAGCTTTGTTGCAGACTATTAGACAGAATAAACATATCCTGAAAGAATGAAATTCGTATCCCTATTAGTTCATCGGTTATAACCCTTTGAAAATGGTCACAAACTGTGACCAGAGGGTTAACGTGGGCCACGCCCCCTTTTTCGGGGGCCCATAAAATGAAAACGGAACGAGATATCAACTTGAAACCACCTGCGATTTGATTCGCTTATCACGGGCAACAAAATATCACCAAATGAAGCAATTCTGAAACCATCAAGCTGGGAGCACCCCCCATTTTGGGTGATTTCATATGGAATGACCCTAAATTAAATGAGAGTTTTAATGTAGAATAGTTAAACCTATAAAAATCTGAAAATAAATACTCACTGTTTTATTTCACTATATTTTGTAATGGGGAGTAATTGTGTTTCAAAATGACCACAAATCAATTCTTTATTCTTTTTACCCTTTTGAAAGTGTGAATTTTGTTAGTGTACCATTTAGTGACTGTTAATTAGATTAGATTAGATTAGATAAACTTTAATGTCCCCGTAGGGAAATTCATTCTGGACTTCCCGTCCTGCAGTTTTACAATGGCATGACAGTCAGACAAACATGCAATATATAATTTTAAAAGTGCTTCACATACACTCGACATGAAATAGTGAAATATAAATATGGATAATAACATAGATGGTAACTTGCACAGCCCTCAAGATAATACACAAAATAACACATTACACAGAGCCGATTGCACATTATTAACTATTAACTGTTGCACAGCCCTCATTACTCATTGCACAGCCCTCAGTTACACATTGCACAGCCCACATTACAGATTACCCAGCCCTCAGTTACACATTTCACAGCCCACATTACAGATTACCCAGCCCTCGGTTACACATTGCACAGCCCACATTACAGATTACCCAGCCCACATTGCACGTTGCTTTAAGTGCGCCTCGTACTCATTACGTTGCATGGTGCCTCCTCCCCTAAGTTGAGCAGCCTAATGGACATGGGCAGGAAAAAGTGTTTGTAATGATCACACCTACTCCGTGGAACTCTATATCTTCTACTGGAAGGTAAAAATTAAAACTCTGGTTACAGAACATGAGTTTGGTCTGACACTATCCTCAATGCCAGTCCGGTAACGGCCTGCTCGTAAGGTATTTGAAGGGATGGATATTCCTTAATCCTCATAATCTTCATGGCGGTTTTAACCAGCCGGCCAATCTGAGATTTCAGCTGGACAGACAAGTTACCATAGTTTCCATATCATGCTGCTATTCCATATCTCATAATGCTCTCCAGCACTGCATGGTAGAACAGTAGCATAAACTTCTGCTCCACACCAAAAACCCGAAGTCGGCGCAAGAAATACAATCTTTGTTGGAGTTTTGAGTACAGGCTCTCCATGTGAACCCTCCAACTTAGGTTGTTATCGATAAACACTCCTAGGTACTTATAAAAACTGACCTGGGTGATGGGCTCATTGTGTGTGACCACTGGGCTCTGATCCCCTATTGCTTTAGGGTCTAACACCATCTCCTCTGTCTTCTGTACGTTTATCACCAGATAGTTTGAATCACACCATTGCACACATATTTCAATCTCAGAATGATAGCCCAAAGGACTCTCATCTTTGTGTCGTAAGCCAAGAATGGCTGTATCATCTGAGAATTTAATGATGCGGTTATCAGGATGGATATTCCTGCAGTCATTTGTGTAAAGAGTGAAGAGTATCGGGGAGCGTACACGGCCTTGAGGGGCGCTCATATTACTCAACTTAGGTGCTGATAGGGCATTGTGGACCCCAACCTGTTGGTTGCGGTTAGTTAGAAAAGAAAAATACCACTTTATAATAAAAGGATTAACATCCATCCTAATTAGTTTCCCAATCAATAGATGTGGCTGCAGCATATTAAAAGCTGAGCTAAAATCAGCAAACAGCAGGCATGCAGCAGCCTTTGGGTCTTCAAGATGTTTTCAGTAACCAGATGTGTGTTGCTATTAATAGCATCAGCAGTACTACGACCCTGCTTATATGCAAACTGGAATGTGTCTAAAACAGACTCAACCTCCTTCCTGAGTCTCTCAAAACATTTCAGACTTCTCCTTCAGACATGGCTCTCAGGCACAGGTGTAATTATACATTTCTTCCATAAAGTGGGGATAATGTGCTGATCAACAGATTTCTGAAAGATAGCAGACCGTGCAGGTGTCAGCTCCTTTGCACAGGTTTTAAGAAGAAAAGCAGAAATGCTCTCTGGCCCTGTAGCCTCCTTTGATAGACGAGTTGGAAACATAATGAGACCATATCCGGATCTATAACCACCCTGTTGTCCTGGTCAGAAATACATACTGACTGTAAGACCTCATTACATTCAGAGACAAAGTCATGGTTTTCAAACCTCAGGAAGAAGTCATTTAACTCATTCGCTTTTTCCAAATCATCAGGAGTGCAAAGGCCTTTTCTGGCAGGCTTCATATTTGCAATAGATTTCATAGAGTCCCACCGTTGTTTTGGATTCATGGCCGGACAGTTCTGCTCTAAAATCTCCTTATGTCCTCGCCTAGCTATTCTAAGCATACCATCGAGTTCCTTTTGCACAACTCTCAGTTGCATTTTGTCCCGATTTCTAAATACCAGTTTGTTACGATTAATGCAGTCTTTCACCTCTTTGGTTATGAACGGCTTATTGTTTGGGAAAACAGTTATGTGTTTCTAGGGTATTACATTTTCCACACTAAACAAAATGTAGTCAGTAACAGCTTCAGTAGCGTCCTCCACCTCTAACTCATGAAAAATGCTCCAGTCAGTAGAGAGGAAGCAGCCCTTCAGAGCTTCTATGGTGTCACTGGACCACACCTTCACAGATTTAATTTGTGGTTTGCTGCTTTTAAAAACGGTTCTATAAATGGGGATGAGCTGAATCATGCTATGGTCCGAATTAGCCAGTGGGGCTAAGGCTCTGCTACGGTAAGCATCATTAATATTTCCAAAACATTTGTCTAATATTTTGCCCTGGCGTGTCCCGCACTTAATGTATTGTTGGAAACCAGGAAGTGACAGTTCCAATTTACAATGGTTAAAATCTCCTAAAATGATAACCGGGGCGTTGGGGGTGCGTTGTAGTTGCTGGTGAACACAGTCGGTAATTTGAGTAGCTGCGTTTGCAGCGATACCACTGGGTGGAACATTCACGGTTCAGAAAATAATATTACCAAATTCCTGGGTTAAATACAGTGGTCTTAAGCTCAGACACATAAGTTCAACATCCCGGTTACACACCGTCTCCCGTAGGGTGTATTGTCTGCACCATCTCTCATTAATAAAGACACGCACGCATCTATCTTCTCCCCGAGGTTTCGCGTCTGTCCGAGTGGATAATAGAGAAGCCCTCCAGTTCGCACAGTGAGTCAGGAATGTTCGTGTGCAGCCAGGTTGCCGTAAGGGCCAGCAAGCATGACTCCCGGTACTCGTGGAGAAGTCTTTCTGCTGTAATGACCTCACATTGGCGAGTATCATGGAGGGCAGGGGCAGCCTTGTGCCTCTCCGCCTTAGACGCTGGCAAACTCTTCTTCCCCTCCGCCGGAACCATCTCCGGGGCCGTCTGCTCGGGGCCGTTGGTTGAGTGTCCTCGGGAAGGTCTGGTGGTGGCGGGGCTGCCGTATCTCATAGGGCTAGCAGTTGCTCCCTGCTGTATACGAGCGCCGCGTCATTTCCTCTGCATGCCAGAGTTACATAGCGTGGCAAAAAGAGTAAGCAAACAAACAGTTCCAATAAAAGCTGTGCATGGGGTTTGTTTAGCTTCGTAAAATGCTAAAACATAAACTCCATGGTTAAAAACGTCATTGTAAGGCGTAAGACAAGTAAACAACGGCACACAAAACAACAAAAACTGCGATATGTGACAGGAGTCCGAGTCGCAGCCGTGCTGCGCCAACACGGAAGTTAAAATGGGACGCCCCGAGCTGCCGGATAGCTCACTCGGTAAAGCATCGCGTTGCGAAGCAGAAGTGACTATCACGTTGCGGGTTCGAGCCCCGCTTCGTACCAGCCGGCAGCGGTCGGCAGCTTTTCAGAGTAGCGCACAATTGGCTATTGTGCTACAGGGTTGCAAATTGGGAAGGAACTGTCGGGAAGGGAATATAATAGTTGCCTTGTTCGTTGCTCAAGCGCCTCCTGTTGGCCAGACGGGCACTCGTCAGGAAGATTCTAAGCCTGGTCATGTCCGGGTATCCTCCGCCCTCGCTCTGAACTTGCGAAGATTCAACCAATGAGTGTATAATGTTATTTTAATTTGTTATGGTGTCACGGACAGCAAGGGATGACAGACAAAATTCTTCAACTTAAACAGATTTAATTAAACAAACACTTGGAACTACTCTACAATCTACCCTACTGACCAAGATTGAAATCAAATAAAAAATAAGATATTTACAGTTACTTTGTACTGGAGATGGGCTGCTACATTGCAATGTCTTGGGACAGGAAAATGCTCCAACACAGGCAAAAATCACAAAAAAGCTTCACAGGTCTTGAAAAAGAGTGACAGGTCTGGTCAAATGTATCCTTCCACAATTTCTCCTTGCAATTTCTCCAACTACTACCCTCTCTCGATTTTTCTCCTTATATGCTCTTTTCCAGCCCCTTCTGAGGCATGCCCGGGACATTCCCAACCTAGCTCCAGACTGAGCTTAACAAAAAAAATGTCAATACTGCCATCTAGTGGCTTTTTTTTTTTCCACATTACACCTCCATTCCAAAAGGGAAAAATTTTGACTCAGAAAGGCAAAATTTTTCTTTTCAATACAAAAATGGTTAAGTAGACACTTGTGTATATATACATATAATACAATATGTTAATAAACACAGGTGATATATATACACATATTCAAACATGTAATTCGGCAATTACATTGTCAGCACCCTTTACATGCTTAATTTCCAAGTCAAACTTGTAAAATCAAACTCCAATTCAACAATCTCCGATTCTTGTTTTTCATCTTACTCAAAAACATTAATGGATTGTGGTCAGTATATACAATCATTGGCTTTTGCCCTGTACAAACATAAACCTCAAAGTGTTGTAAGGATAGAACCAGAGCCAACAGCTCCTTCTCAATTGTGGAATAGTTCTTTTGGTGGCGATTGAACTTCCTGGAGAAGTATGCCACGGGATGCTCAATGTCATCAGAGTCACTTCTCTGTAGGAGCACAGATCCACAAGCTTGGTCGCTAGCATCGACCGCTATGGAGAACGGTTTGTTGAAGTCAGGAGATTTGAGCACGGGGAAGTGACACAGCAGAGACTTCAGGCGATCGAAGGCTCTTTGGCATGCTTCATCCCAAGTGAACTTTACACCTTTCTTCAGTTGGTTGGTGAGACTGAGAGCAATCTCAGCAAAGTTCTTGCAGAACTTGCGGTAGTACCCGATCATTCCAAGGAAGCGGCGCCAAAGCTTTTTTGTTGTCAGGAACTGGAAAGTCCATGATGGCTTGGACTTTAGCATTTATGGGTGCCACCTTACCCTGGCCTATATGCGTAGCGAGATACGTGACAGTAGCACAACCAAAGTCACTCTTGTTCAGGTTAACAGTCAGGTTAGCCTGGGTCAAGCGCTGGAACAACGTCTCTACATCTTTCAGATGTTCTTCCCAGGAGTCACTCCATGTGATCAGGTCGTCGGGTGCACGCCCGTGTGTGGCAATCCGGCGATTGTAGACTGTATCATCCTTTGGAACGTGGCTGGGGCATTTTTCATGCCAAAGGGTAGGACTTCATACTGGTATAACCCATGATGGTGTGGCAAAAAGCAGAGATGCTCTTGGCCCTCTCAGTTAAAGGCACACACCAATAACCCTTCAATAAATCAATCTTGGTCAGAAAGCTTGCCCTACTCTATCGATACAATCATCAATCCTAGGTATTGGAAACACATCAGTTCTAGTTACAGCATTGACTTTGCGATAATCTGTACAGAATCTAGTACTTCCATCAGGTTTTGGAACTAGAACACAGGGTGAACTCAATCGGAGTTAGAGGGTCTGATAATATCATGTTCTTACATGTACTCAACCTCTTTCTCAGCAGTCTTTCTCTTTTCAGGATTCATCCGGTACGGATGCTGTTTTATTGGTTTGGCATCACCAACATCTACATCATGAGAGGCTATAGAAACTCTCTTTGGAACATCAGGAAATAGATCTTTATATTTCTTGATCAACTTCTCAAACTGATCTCTCTGTGAGGGTTCTAAGTGCTGGAGTTTTTTTTTTTTACATCAAGATTTTTGCAACACTTCAGAATTTGACAATTTACATGAAAGAACTTCAGCTTTAATTCTAGGTTCATCATCTTGAAACTCCCCCTCATCTTCACAAGTCTCGGCCATAGGAGGATCTGAAGTGACAGCTGCAACCCTAGCATTCCTATCATGATAAGGCTTCAGCATGTTAATGTGACACAACTGTTTTGGCTTTCTCCTATCTGGAGTCTTCAAAATGTAATTGAGATCATTGAGTTTTGTCAGAATTTCATAAGGACCATGAAATCTAGCCTGCAGTGGATTGGACTGCAAGGGAAACAACACAAGGACCTTGTCTCCTGGTTTTAAACTCACGGCTTCTAGCCTTATGATCATACCAAGTTTTCATTTTCCCTGACTTGATTTCAAGTTCTCTTTGGCTAGGTCACAAGCTGCACGCAGTCTTTCCTTGAACTTGCTAACATAGTCTAACAGACTGATATGCGGCTCTTTCTCTTGCCATTGTTCACTCAACAATAGCAAAGGTCCTCTCACTTCATGGCCAAACACTAGCTCAAACGGACTGAATCCAGTAGACTCCTGCACTGCTTCTCTAGCTGCAAACAACAGCAAATGAACACCTTCATCCCAGTCTTTCTCATGGTCATAACAATAAGTCCTCATCATTGTCTTGAGAGTGGAATGAAACCGCTCTAAGGCACCCTGACTCTCTGGATGAGAGGCACTGGAAAGAATCTGCTTCGCACCTAGTTCATACACAACCTGCTGAAACAATCCGGAAGTGAAATTGCTACCTTGATCTGACTGAATTTCCCTGGGAAGGACAAACAACGTGAAGAACTTTATCAAAGCCTTCGAAATTGCAGTTGCCTTGATGTTGCGTAGAGGGATGGCTTCAGGGAATCTGGTAGATGCACACATGATTGTCAACAAGTACTGATTTCCAGATCTAGTCTTGGGTAATGGACCAACACAATCAACAATGACCTTGGAGAAGGGCTCCCCAAATGCTGGGATAGGCTGCAATGGAGCTACAGGTGGGTCTAACTGGTGTTTTCCAACTACCTGACAAGTGTGACAGGTTTTGCAAAAGTTGGAAACATCTTTCCGAAGTCCAGGCCAGAAGAAGTGTTTCATGATCTTGTCAACAGTCTTGTTAACACCAAGATGACCTCCTAAAGGCAAACTATGAGCCATTGTTAAGATCTCATTCCTGTAGACCTTCGGAACAACAATTTGCTTGACCACTGCCCAATCTGCATTGGCAGGGATATCAGGAGGGCGCAACTTCCGCATCAACACTCCATCCTTGAGATAATACCCAACTGGAACTGTGTCTATTTCTTCATCAGGAAGGGCTCTCTTCTTTAGTACACAAATTTCTGGATCATTGGTTTGCTCCTGAATCAACCGCTTTCTGGACAGAGACAAGTCTCCAGACACATCAGAATCACCAGACCCATCTGGCTGGCTGAATAGAGAACTGATAAAAGTGTCTGATAAGTCGTCAAACGGAGAAACCATAGTAGGCTGAACAGAGTCATGAGGCGAACCACCTGAGTCACGACTATTCAATGTGCTGGACGGCACCACATCATCTTCTTCTTGAGCCTTCTTAGCCATAGCACAAGTCACTGCACAGGAAGGATACAGAGATGGGTCTTCATCGCCATCTTCAGTGCTCGGCTGTGAAGTAAGATGAACAGGGGGGACTACATTGCCCCCAGCCAGGTCATTGCCTAGCAACAGAGAAACACCCTTGATAGGTAGACTTGACATAAGTCCCACCTTTACCTGTCCTGTAACTAAATCTGACTTCAAGAATACAGAGCGCAGGGGTACAGATACAGTCCTCCCTTCAATACCTTGTACAAGTATGAAATCCCCAGAAGCGGTCTCATCATGTAACTCCAAGGAGTCCCTCAACAAAAGTGACTGAGAAGCTCCGGTATCCCTTAGGATATATATGGGGACAGGAGGAGAATGCTCATTCAGAGCCACAAATCCCTCTGAAACAAATGGAAGAAATTTCTCCCTCACAACGTCAGCAGTATCAGGCTTCTTAGCCTCACAAGGAGCAGGCAATTTAGCAGATCGGTCATCTACCACTGGGGTTTCTAACCTTGTCTTCACAATGGCATTGGGTTTGGTATCCTTTTCTCTTTCTTTCTTAGCTTTAAGGAACCAACAGTTAGTTGTAACATGACCAGATTTCTTGCAATAATTGCAAACTAGACCACTTTTGTCACTGTCAGCTTTCACACTTTGATCAGACCTTTGACTGGATTTCTGAGCACCATCACCAGATTTGTCTTTGTCTTTCGCTTGGGTATCACCGTTACCTTTCTTCTGAAATTGGGACCATCTATTGTTACTGCTAGACTGAAATTTGGACTTATGTGTGAGAACATATTCGTCTGCAAACTTGGCAGCTGATTGCAAATTCAGTGCTTGCTTTTCATTAAGGTAGGTCTTAATATCATCCTTGACACAGTTCTTGAATTCTTCAACTAACACCATCTCTTTTAGTGAGTTGAAATCATCCTTGACCTCCATAGAAAGTACACCCAGCGCTCAAAGCAAACCTTCTTCTCGTTAGCAAATTCCACGTAAGTCTGATTGTCAGATTTCTTCAGACCTCTGAATTTTTTGTCGGGAAGCCTCTGGAACCAACTCATAAGCTGTCAAAATAACCTTTTGACAACCTCATAATCAGAGGAATCATCTGCAGACAAAGCGAATAGGCTTGTTGAGCTTACCCTTGAGGACAGTTTGCAACATCAGAGGCCAGTGTTCCTTTGGCCACTGACAACTCTTAGCTACCTTCTCGAAGCACTGGAAATACTTATCAACCTCCTTCTCTGAGAATGGAGGCACCAGCTTACCTCCTGGCTAGCCCGAAATTTGTTTTCGGCTTCTATTTTAATTTTTAGTTGCTCCATTTGGAGCCTTTCTTCCCTGTCTAATTTTTCTAAATCAGAAATCTCTCTGTCTCTGTCTCTCTCTTTCTGCTCTTTCCTCTTTCTCTCTCTCAAATTCTCTTTTTTTTCTTTTCCTCAATTTCTTTTCTTTTTCTCTTCTCTTGCTAATTTTTCTAACTCAAACTGCCTTTCTTTCTCTCTTTTTGCTCTCTCGAACTCTTTTTTTTTTTTCTTTTTCCTCCCTTTCTATCTCTAGCATTCTTAATTTAAGTTCCAATTCTACATTTGGATTTTCCACTGGAAACTGTTCCAGATCTCCTGGTGCAAACACATTTTTCATCAATGTAATATTCAACAATCTCTCTAGCCAGTCTTGCTTTCGCATGGCTGGTTTTACATCTGTCAGCTCTAACTGTCTGCATATCTCTAGCAGTTCTGTCTTTTTAAAAGACTTCAAAACCTCTACGGTTGGTGATGCCAAGAAATCATCCATTGCTGTTGATCTGCCAATATATATCTAGGAAAATTCAAAAAACAATTTCACAATTTGAAATTATAGATTTTCAATAAATGACTTCGCACAATGGTCTATCCGGACCCGAGCCCCCAGTTTGTTATGCCCCCAATTTGTTATGGCGTCACGGACAGCAAGGGATGACAGACAAAATTCTTCAACTTCAACAGATTTAATTAAACAAACACTTGGAACTACTCTACAATCTACCCTACTGACCAAGATTGAAATCAAATAAAAATAAGATATTTACAGTTCCTTTGTACTGGAGATGGGCTGCTATATTGCGATGTCTTGGGACAGGAAAATGCTCCAACACAGGCAAAAAATCCAAAAAAGCTTCACAGGTCTTGAAAAGAGTGACAGGTCTGGTCAAATGTATCCTTCCACAATTTCTCCTTGCAATTTCTCCAACTACTACCCTCTCTCAATTTTTCTCCTTATATACTCTTTTCCAGCCCCCTCTGAGGCATGCCCGGGACATGCCCAACCTAGCTCCAGACTGAGCTTAACAAAAAAAATGTCAATACTGCCATCTAGTGGCTTTTTTTTTTTTTTTTCCCACATTACAATAAGAAGCGGTGGCTGACAGGCGCGTGCTTTGGAGGAGAGCCGCAAACTGTCTTCACTCTCCTGAATTGGCAGGAAGGGGTCGCATACGAGCAAGCCTTGCACATAGTTCACCAATTGGGCATTCCAGATTCGGGTGGGATTGGAGATGCCAAATTTATAAAAAAAAAAAAAAAAAATAAAAAAAATGGGACGCCCCATTACTGTCAAGAAGGGACATTGCTGTTACTCATTTTGAACCAATCATACCCTTCCATACCACATCACTACCAACTCTACCCTTCCTTTCCATGACACAACCAATCATACCCTTCCTTACCACAGCACAACTAATCATACCCTTCCTTACCACAGCACAACTAATCATACCCTGCCTTACCACAGCACAACCAGCCCTACCCATCCTTATCACATCACAACCAATCATACCCTTCCTTACCACAACACAACAAATCATACCCTTTTTTAACCACAGTACAACCAATCATACCCTTCCTTACCACAGCACAACCAATCATACCCTTCCTTACCACAGCACAACCAATCATACCCTTCTGTACCACAGCACAACGAATCATACCCTTTCTTACTACAACACAACCAATCATACCCTTTCTTGCCACAACACAACCAATCATAACCTCTTTTTTTACCCCAACACAACCAATCATACCCTTCCTTACCACAGCACAACCAATCATACCCTTTCTTTAACCACAGCACAACCAATCATACCCTTCTTAACCCAACACAACCAATCATACCCCTTTTTTACCACAGTACAACCAATCATACCCTTCCTTAAAGGGGACCTATTTTGCTATATTCCAAGGTTATATTTTGATCTTGGACTCCCCTAGAGCACTCCTGATCATTCAAAGTCCAAAACAGGGTCCTTATTTAGCTCATACTGCCATCCTCAAAAAACCTCATTTGTAGTCCATCGTAGTCTCTGCCTGAAACGCCTCATTGGGGTGGCTCGTCCGCTATGGCCCTCGCTCCCCGTGTGCCCACTTTCTTCTGACTGGCCAGCTCTGTGGAGGGCGGATCTAGGCGGGCCGAGGCAGCAGAACGCAGTTTTCCGGGTCCGTCTCCCCAGAGTGAAACGTGAGACACGTATGCCATCTGAGAAGGAAGCGGTGGGCAAATTCCGCAATCTAACGCAGTACATGTGTATAGATCTAATGAAATGAACTTGTTCTTATAAACGCAGCGGCGAAAGTGGAGGATGCAGCGCGAAAATTTGGCGGCTCAAGCTCAAATTTGCTACCGGCTACAGTTTGCTACGACAACAGTGGTGAGTAAAGCGGTTTTTCTACCCTATAGCTAGGATTGAGGGAAAGCTAGAATCCACCCCATGCAGACACATTTGTAGAACGGGTCGACATACCTACGTGTAGACCGGAGACCATAGAAATCCGGTGGGTCTGAGTTTAGAGGGAAACATGGATAGTGAGGAGCAGCTAAAAGTGGACCAACAGCTTATGGACTGCTTGTGTGTATTATAAGGACCTGCTGGTTTGTGTGCATAACTGTGTGGTGTGTCGTTAGCGTGGAGAAACGAGGCGGCTTTCTGCTGCTGGTATATGACGGAGGGGCTTAAAGCCTCCAGGCTAAACGGCCTTTTCAGAAATTGCCCGTGGTAATGGTTTACTTATTGCGTCGGAATGACCAGCGTTTCCTCGCGGAGAATGGGCGTGTTATGGATAGTGTGCGAGAGCTAGATAGAGCTCCGGTTATGTTATGAGCATAATACAGGTTTTACAGACCGTAAGTTCCGTTTGCGTGAACCGTTGCTTATGTGGAGCTAGCGAATCGATCACTTTTACATGAAAGAATTTAATACTCAATCGCCGATTTAATATTCTATCGACGGCAATTCAGAGAAATCGTTTGTGATACCAGACACGTTATAGCCTGTGCGCTTCCTTATTGCTTTCACCGGTAGCATCAGAGAACTTGCCCAGATATTGGAGAAGTATCAGGCTGACCCCGGTCTTGGATAAGTAAAGCGATCGTTTCACAAGCACCCAAAAACGCACCCCAAACTTTGCAAAATCTACGTCTGGTCTAACTGCACCTCTCCGGCTAGCTTCAACTGTAGTTGCTACAATCAGGCAACGTTATGATGAAACTGTCACATTGATGCTTACTGAAGTAACACAAGCATACCAATCAGAATTACGGCATATAAGTTAACCAGGAGCATTTTTAATTAGCAGAGCACGCGAACTAACATGCAGTAGCTTATAAGCGGTCATGACTTTGAATGTAATCTGTCGCGCGAAAAATTTATTTCGCGTCCAGTGTGAAAGCGGCAGCGTGCCCCATAGCAGCGTGTATTCGCGTCTTTGCATTGACTTTGAATGTAATCTGTCGCATACGAAAAAATTAGTTTAGCGTCGGTGAAAGCTGCTTAACGCGCCCATAACGCGTGTATTCGCGTCTTTGCATTGACTTTGAATGTAGGCTAATCTGTCCCGCGAAAAATTCGTTTCGCGTCCGATGTGAAAGCAGCTTTATGGATAGCCTAGTACGTGACAGCTAGAGAGAGCTCTGGTTATGTTATGTACATAATAAAGGTTCTACAGACCGTAAGTTCCGTTAGCGTGGACAAGTTGCTTATGTGGAGCTAGCGAATCGATCACTTCTACAGGAAAGAATTTCCTATGTAATCTCCGCCTTTTTCAGCTTTTTATTAGCCACAACAACTTCTAAAGGGATGAAATTATGTCACAGTAGTGCAGAGAAATCATTTGTTATACCAGACACGGTAGAGCTTCTGCGTTTCGCATTGCTTTCACGGTAGCACCAGAGAGCTTGCCCAGACGTGTGTGAAGTATTCGGCTGATCCCTGTCATGGATAAGTGAAGCGATCACAAGCAGCCGTAAACAAACCCAAACACGTATCCCAAGCTCTGCAAAATGTACATCTGGTCTAACTGTGCTTTTCAGCCTAACTTTGTGGACACATACAGCACCTCTGGTTAGCTTCAACTGTAGTGGCTACAATCGGGCAAGGTTATGATGAAACTGCCACATTGATGCTTACCGAAGTAACACAAGCATACCGATCAGAATTATTGCATATAAGTTAACCAGGAGAATTTTTAATTAGCACGGCACGCGAACTAACATGCAGTAGCTGTTAACCGAGCATTCATAACAACAACAGAGACAAACCCCTGCAATACAGGTTTTACAGACAGTAAGTTCCGTTACCATGGACAGTTGTACCAAGCATCCAAATTACAAACAAGTATAAAAAGTTAGCTTCAAATGAGGTTCATGTTCACACACCTTCTGTAGAATTTCCAGTGATATTACTCTTGCATATTTAGGACACAAACATTAGCAACAGTAACTTGGCTATGTTAGCCGCTGTGCTACAGCCACAATCAACTGGATATCACGTCAGGTTGGCTTATGCAGTAAAAGCAACTTACAGCTTCTGTGCCTGTGAGTCACGGACAGTCGCGCCCGATACAGGCTTTATCTTCAGATATTTTACAAAGCCTGCGTTTGAGGCCAGTTGTTAGTGCTAACTATCGCTAGCGGTCCTGCTAGCCACCCGTAACATGTTAGCTTCACTTACATTATTTGCTGCTATATCGTTATTTACAGCTTGTGGCTCCGAGCGCTTGATCGATGCAGCTGCTTCAGGTTTGAGAAGCAGCTGAAACGCTTATCCTGTGTCGAATTACCCTTTATTTATAAAGCTGTCTTTGGTGAAATGCTGAGCACAAACAGCTAACGCTCCATTTGGCCGTGGCTGTTTGCTGCCAGCAAACAAAAAAAGCTACCCACTGATTTCTGGTGGCATCGACTTTTGGAAGAAATAGGTGTTTTTCTTGGCGTCCAAAAAGTAAACGGACAAGCAGCTTTGGGAGAGATACTGACAAAACTGCACCTCAAATGATCTGCGGTTCTTCTTTTGTATTTCCAAAAGTGTAGACGCTACTAAGGCATAGTATGATCTGCCGTTGTTAGTGCCTGCTAGAATAGTTTCCGGTGTGGGCAGGTCCAGTGCCGTGGTTGGCTCTGGCTAGGTCTGTATTAATTGGACGGCACAACCTGACGTCAGGTTTTGCCCAGATCTCGTGAAGATCTCGGGAGGAGCTGTTCAGAAAGGAAATCACGTTCACGAAATCACATTCTTGGATTACGGCAAAACCCCTGTATCTTATGTTTAGAAACTTTTCTGAGGTTGAGTGTGACAACCAACATTATAACATTACTAATATGTACTAAAAGAAGGATCAGCGTAATAGGTCCCCTTTAACACAGCACAACCAATCCTACCCTTCCTTACCACAGTACAACCAATCATACCCTTCCTTACCACAACACAACCAATCATACTCTTTTTTTAACCACAGTACAACCAATCATACCCTTCCTTACCACAGTACAACCAATCCTAACCTTCCTTACCACAACACAACCAATCATGCCCTTCCTTACCACAGTACAACCAATCCTACCCTTCCTTACCACAACACAACCAATCGTACCCTTCCTTACCACAGTACAACCAATCATACCCTTCCTTACCACAACACAACCAATCATACCCTTTTTTAACCACAGTACAACCAATCATACTCTTCCTTACCACAGCACAACCAATCATACCCTTTTTTTAACCACAGCACAACCAATCATACCGTTCCTTAGCACAACACAACCTATGTTAGACTTCCTTACCACAACACAAATAATCAGCTCCAATGAATGAACAATTCTGCGCATCAAGATTTAGGCACATATCCAAAAGAAAAACAGAGATAAACTAGAAGCATTCAGAGAGTGTGAACCTTCAGCAAGCCATTTGCGCAATAATGCTGAAAACACCCCTACCCCACAATGGCAAAGAATCCTTTAAAAAAATTTCTGGATCTGGATGGTGATCCGGATCACCACAAAATTTAATGGATTATTCCTTGTACCATCCCCTCCAGAAAATTTCATCAAAATCTGTTCATAACTTTTTGAGTAATCCTGCCAAAAAACAAACAAACCAAGAAACAAACCAACGCCAACTAAAACATAGCCTCCTTGGCAGAGGTAAAAAGTTGATATCCAACATTGAACCTTAAACGTCAAATGTAAAGGTTTTAACCACCATGAAATTTTAATGCAGGGTGGTGCAAACTGAATATTAAGCATGAAATTTCACTCTAATACATACTGGTAAAGAAGTAATTTGGCATGTTTTGCTTATTTTTCTCAGCTCAAAAACTTAATTTTTTTTCTCGGACCCACTCGGGAAACTGACGCCCGCCTGCCTGACGCAGGGCTGCCAATAAATTTTGAAGCCGACGTCTCAAATTTGAAAGTTGGCGGTAGTTGCGCTTACGTTGTGTAACTGTCATCTGATGTTAGCCAGCTTACTCTCTCCCACGGGATGGGGGTGGGTGCGGGGAAGAAAGGTGGTCATGCCAGTCTACTGGCAGTTAGTTCGGAGTATGTGCTATACCGGGGAACGCGCCGGTGCTCTCGCAGCCTGCAGTTTCCTGTTCTCTGGTGCTCTCGCTGTATGTTCGTGTTCAGCACATTAAAGTTGATTTCAACTGTGTCACACACTCTTGGTTGTGGATTACTTTTAACTACTGGCGCTAACTTACTGGCTGCAAGTCAATTATTGTGTAGATTTTAAGATTTGCCTGTTTACTTTTAAAGCCTTGCATGACCTTGCTCCTGCTTATCTGAGTAACTTAAAGCTATAGTATACGATCTGAGAATCAGTTGCGAAAGATTGAGACGTTGAGAAAAATTTGAAAAAAGCATCCTGCCCCCCACACACACCCCTCCCTCTGTGCTCCCTGATCCTTCCCACCGAGCACGTGTGGCGTCGTCGTGGAGACTCCCAGACACACCCCCCTCTACCAGAGCAACAAGCCGCCGGCAGTTTATAATCGAAAGGGGCGGGGACGAGGCGGAACGAACACCGGGAATCAGAGCAAGCTCTTGGGGAGTGTCAAATAGAGCGAGGATTGGATGAGAGTAGGAGAGGCGTTAACCAATGTAAGCCATCCGCCGGATGGCTTACATTGGTCAACTCTCTGCAGCCACTAGAGTGAATGGATTTTTTCGTTTTTTTTTTCTCTTCACATTGTGTAGATTGTACTATAGGACCATATCCACCATCTAAATGAGATTATTAATAATGATCAAACTTTCAAATCGTATACTACAGCTTTAATTTCAGTTATGGTAAATACTTTCAATCTCAGGTCATCCACCAACCAGTGGTGGAGCGAGAACTGAAATTTTGATGGAGCACAGAACATCCCTTAAAAATGATTATTAGTCCAGACTGAGCACAGAACATCCCTTAAAAATGATTATTAGTCCAGACTGATCACAGAACATCCCTTTAAAACGATTATTAGTACAGACTGAGCACAGAACATCCCTTTAAAATGATTATTAGTCCAGACTGAGCACAGAACATCCCTTAAAAATGATTATTAGTCCAGACTGAGCACAGAACATCCCTTAAAAATGATTATTAGTCCAGACTGAGCACAGAACATCCCTTAAAAATGATTATTAGTCCAGACTGATCACAGAACATCCCTTTAAAACGATTATTAGTACAGACTGAGCACAGAACATCCCTTAAAAATGATTATTAGTCCAGACTGAGCACAGAACATCCCTTAAAAATGATTATTAGTCCAGACTGAGCACAGAACATCCCTTAAAAATGATTATTAGTCCAGACTGATCACAGAACATCCCTTTAAAACGATTATTAGTACAGACTGAGCACAGAACATCCCTTTAAAATGATTATTAGTCCAGACTGATCACAGAACATCCCTTTAAAATGATTATTAGTACAGACTGAGCACAGAACATCCCTTTAAAATGATTATTAGTACAGACTGAGCACAGAACATCCCTTAAAAATGATTATTAGTCCAGACTGATCACAGAACATCCCTTTAAAACGATTATTAGTACAGACTGAGCACAGAACATCCCTTTAAAATGATTATTAGTCCAGACTGATCACAGAACATCCCTTTAAAATGATTATTAGTACAGACTGAGCACAGAACATCCCTTTAAAATGATTATTAGTACAGACTGAGCACAGAACATCCCTTAAAAATGATTATTAGTCCAAACTGAGCACAGAACATCTGTTTAAAATGATTATTAGTCCAGACTTGTTCTGAGTAATTTTCATTATTAACAATAGATTCACTCTAAGAACACTCCACACTGTCAGGTGTTGCTAGCTCTCCCTGTTTAGGTAAGATGACAATCATTCATTGGATGCGTTATTTGGTGCATTTAAATCAGTGTTATTCAAAATTGCATACCTGTCGACTCTCATGCATATGGCGCGAGTCTCTGCCTTTGGCATATCATGCTCTCACGTCATGGTCAGCGATCTTACACTTAAAAAGAAAAGTGAAGATTGAAAATTTTAATTCGGCAAACAAATATAATTTTCCCACTTTTTGCCCACTTATAATTTTGTCTCACTTTTTAATCAACCCACACTGTACTGAGAGCAAACGGCAATCTGTCATTGGAACACGGATCACTCATTATTCAATTAATGGGTATTTCACAGATTCTCACGTGGAATTGAAGTCCTTGTGCCTGGAAGTTTTTCAGTTTCACGTGCCTTACAGTAGACTTCAGTGCTAGTAGCATTGAAACCAATTATGACTCCGGACCTCTCACGCTTTTCTTTACTCAGGGGTTGGAAGCTATGAAATTGCATAAATTGCCACTCCAAAACCTTCATTTTGTTTTTTTTAAAGCCATTGAGAGGTGGACTTGCTGATGTGTTTCAGATCATTGTCCTACTGTATAACCCAAGTGCGCTTGAGCTTGAGGTCCCAAACTGATGGTCGGACATTCTCCTTCAGGGTCATTCCACGCCAAACTGAACAAAGCTCCCCTCCGACCCCCTCCGATTTCCATGAAACTTATTTTGCAAATAGCGCTTAGGACCAATAGTGATATACCAAAATTTCAGAAACAACGGTGAAATAGCTTTCAAGATATGCATGATTGAAATTTGCTGACCACGCCCATTTTGCTATTTCGCTTGCTCTGGGTCCAATGTTTAGAGGCCAGTATCTGCTTGCGCATCAGTGAGAATCTCAATATTTTTTTTCTACGTCATCTATGCCTTGCTCGCTTTTAGACTTCACCATCAGAAGCACTGAAGAATGTTTCATATCCATTTTAAAAATGGTTGAAAATGAGAAATAAATTTGCACTTAATTTTTTTAAGGGCTTTGCGATGCGCTCTTCTCATCTAACAGATACGGTATTCCAAAACAGTTGCTGCTGTTATATTGTATGGACATGTGGTAAATACCAATATGCACTGCTACCCTTAGGTCAACTCAGTTTATCGAAAAATTATAGCCTGAAATACGCCCCGCAAGCAAATATGCAAAATTAGCAAATTTTTCGAATTCGAAAATGACAAGGTTGACAGTTGATGAATGAGACAAGATTTTAACCACGCAATCTTCATTGACATATAAACATTTGAACGAAGTCCTATCGGCTAGCTCAGCCTCCTTCCATGGGAAATCCAAGGAACATTGATCTATGGTTTGACGAAATTAACAAACACGTCAAATGCGTTAAATTGACTTTCTTCTTTTGGATATTGGCGTAAAAGCGTAAGTTGTGCTATTCCAGAGCTAGACTGCATATTTTTCCACTGCTTTTAACACAATCCAACCCCATATCCTTGCCGCGAGGCTTTTGGAGCATTTTAACCTGAGTTTTAATCTTGTTGGCTGGATAATTGATTTTTTTAATGAACAGGTCACAAAGGGTCAAAGTAAATAGCACCATATCAGACTCCTCTTATTCTTCCACAGACTCACCACAGGTGTGCTCTCTCACCACAGATGTGCTCTCTCACCGCAGGGGTGTGCTCTCTCACCATTGGTGTACATTTTGTACATAAACATGTGCAGAAGTAATCTTGAGAACAGGTTTATTGTAAAGTTTGCCGACGACTCTGTTATTGTGAGTTCGTTGCACAATGACGAGTCCAGCCACAGTCCCATTGTGGATGAGTTTGTCACCTGGTGTGACAATTCTTTCTTAGAGCTTAATATTTCTAAGACAAAAGAAATTATCATAGATTTTAGAGCCCATGCCCCAAATCACAAGCCTACGATGATTAAAAAAAAAAAAACCAGACAGTTGAATGTGTGGAGAACTACAAATATCTTGGAACAATTATAGACTTTAAACTGACCTTTGAGAGAAACTGAGGCAGTCTGCAAAAAGGCACACCGGCGTCTTTTCTGTCTTAGGAAACTTGCTCGTTTTAACATTGACAAAACTTTGTTGATTTTATTCTATCGAGCTTTTATTGAATCTGTCCTGTCCTTTTCCCTTGTTTCATGGTTTGGTAACTTGTCTTTTAGAAACAAAAATGCTCTTAACCAGATTGTAAAGTGGTCAAGCAAGCTTATAGGTGAGCAACAACTCAACCTATCGGCTCTTTATTCCTCACAGCTGCAGCATAGAGCCAGCTCTGTTCTCCACGACTGCTCTCACCCTTTAAATTCAGAGTTCTATCTTCTTTGCTCAGGTTGTCGCTTTGCTGCTCATAAAGGGAGAACAAAACGCTACAGGAACACTTTTGTACCTACTGCTTTTGCGCTTCTTAACAAAACAATTACAAGATGAGGCACTTTAACTGGAAGGAATTTGTATTTCTTTGATGAGCCTTTAAAAGCACTTTAGCACTTTTTGGGTATTACTTTAGAATGGATGTCATCGAGGGCACTTTATCATGACTTGGTTTTAATCTTCAATGTTTGTTGTTGGCATTTTAATGTCTGCTTTTAATGTATTTTGTGGATTGTGTCTTGTATTGCGAACCATTGTTGTCTTTTGTCTCATGGTCGCTGTACTCCTGTCTGCACAACAAATTTACCCTTTTGGGTACTAATAAAGAACCTTGAACCTTGAACCTACTTACGCATTGATTGAATAATTGCTGGCTACAGCAGGGGAACGTAATTATGCCACTAAAACTCACGCGGAATGCATGAGAGTTGACAGGTATGTGTTATTAATGAAAACTGACCACACCTAATAAAGTTAAGAGTTATCGGAGCTTTTGTAATGGTAATTTAAATGAATGATTGAAAACAGGTCATGACCAATCATTATTTTCAAGGGATTGTTTGAGCCGCCCCTATCGCCAGTTCACCAGCCGCCACTGATATATATATATATACAACACACACAACCCCAATTCCAAAATGGTTGGGACAAAGTGTAAATTGTGAATAAAATCAAAATGCAATGACTTTCAGATCACATGAGCCAATATGTTATTTACCATAGAACATAGATAAGATTTCAAATGTTGAAACTGAGGCATTTTAAATTCTTATCCACAATATGAGCTTATTTCAAATTTTCTGGCTGCAAAAGGTCTCAAAAAAGTTGGCAAAAAAGGGCTGAAAAAGCAATTAATATATAAACTGAATCAAATGAAAGAACATTTAGCAAGTACTTACATTAACTGGCATCAGGTGTGTAACATAATTGGCTATTAAAGGGTAGTCTTAGAGAGGCTGAGTCTCTCAGAAGTAAAGATGGCCAGAGGCTCTCCAACCTGCGAAGGCTTGCGTAAAAAAAATTGTGGAATACTTTAAAAACAATGGGTCTCATTCATGAAACGTTAGTAAATTTGTGCGTAGATTTGCACATAAAAAGCCTACATAACTAAAACCTACTCGGATTCAGGAACACGCGGAAAACTCAGATCTGATTGTAAACACGTGTATGATCATGAATGCCAATCCATCGTAAGGTGACAGCGCGCTCCCGGTAATCAGCTATTAGCATAAATCCCCGCCCATGAATTGCCAATGACCACCATATAAGGAGGTGTAGATGCATCCAGTCGACCTGTCAGTCATGGCGCAAACAAAAAAAAGAGAGAAAAAAAGAATTATTCGAAGCGGAGACAGAAATAATTTTGGGTGAAGTGGAGTTAAGAAAAAACATTTTATTTTTATCTGTTAGCAGTGGTGTGACAGGGACAGGCAAAGCGAAGGCCTGGAGGGAAGTGACAGATGCCGTTAATGTTGTCTCTGTTGTCCGAAGAACCATGTCCGAGGTGAAGCGTAAATGGTTCAACATGAAACTGGAGGCAAAGAAAGCATAAGCGCACACAAAAATTATACAACGACCACAGGGGGTAGAGGCTCACAGTAACAACTCGTCCCATGAATAACAAAAAGGTCGCAAGTGACATTCCTGATGAAACCTGATTTTTCTGCACCAAGTACTACTTTTGTGGTGCAGAAAAACAGGTTTCATCAGGAATGTCACTTCGACCTTTTGTTATTTATGGGACGAACTATCAACTGCAGACAGGCGCATCGCTGGCATAATTGGGGAGACCTCTCTGTCAGGAATTATACCTGACGGAGACAGCGACATGCCTCCATTTTTTTTTTTTTTTATTATCATCATTCAACATATAGAAAGAACGTGTAATCTATTGAGTCAATTCACATAGATAATTCACAATCATGAACCTAATCGGGATCTTAAACCTGCCAATTGCCAACTAATTTAACAAAATGTGTTCTATTTTTAATCGTTTGTCATGTTTAGGCTATATCACGTGTTTCAAAGGCATCTGCGTATTGTGTACATAACAGAGCACAATATGAATTTAAATTGTAATTTCCAATAGTGACAAGCATTATTTGTGTACATTCTTAAATTTACACAAGCACTACGCGTGGTCAGCAGCATGTGTAGATTTTGTTAGTAGCTACGAAAAGATCGGAGCTACTAAAATATTGATGAATGCGGAGATGCACGTAAATTTCCGTCTGCGAACAGTTTACACACAAATTCGTTCTGTTCACGTTTCATGAATGAGACCCAATGTTCCTCAAAGTCAAATTGCAAAGGCTTTGAAGGTCTCATCATCCACAGTGCATAACATCATCAACAGATACAGAGAAACTGGAAAAATCTCTGTGCGTAAGGGACAAGGTTGAAGACCTTTACTGGATGCCCGAGATCTTCGGGCCCTCAGACGCCACTGCATCACTCACCGGCATGATTCTGTCATTGACATTACTAAATGGGCCCAGGAATACTTCAAAAAACCACTGTCTGTAAACACAGTCCGCCGTGCCATCCACAGATGCCACCTAAACTCTATCATGCAAAAAGGAAGCCATTGTTGAACATTATCCCGAAGTGTCGCCGTGTTCTGTGGGCCAAGGCTCATTTAAAATGGACGGTAGCAAAGTGGCAAAGTGTCCTGTGGTCAGATGAGTCCAACTTTGACATTCTTGTTGGAAATCATGGGCGTTGTGTCCTCCGGGCTAAAGAGGAGAAAGACCACCCCTCCTGTTATCAGCATTCAGTTCAAAAGCCAGCATCTCTGATGGTATGGGGATGCATTAGTGCATATGGTGTGGGACACTTGCATGTTTTAAAAAGCACCATGAATGCTGAAAGGTATATAAAGGTTTTAGAGCAACATATGTTCCCCTTGAGACGATATCTATTCCAGGGAAGGCCTTGTGTATTTCGGCAGGACAATGCAAAACCACATACTGCAGCTATTACAACAGCATGGCTTCGTAGTAGAAGAGTCCGTGTGCTGACCTGGCCTGCCTGCAGTCCTGATCTTTCACCGATTGAGAATATTTGGCACATAATTAAATGAAAAGTCTGTCAAAGGTGACCCAAAACTCTCCAGCCGCTGGAAGCCTGTATTAAACAAGAGTGGGATCAAATTCCAATGGCTGAACTCAAGAAACTTGTCTCCTCAATGCCCAGACGCCTCCACTCTGTGTTAAAAAGAAGAGGGGATGCTACGCCATGATAAACGGGCCCCTGTCCCAACTTTTTTGAGACCTGTAGCAGCCATTAAATTTGAAATGAGCTCATTTTGTGGATAAAATTGTAAAATTTCTCAGTTTCAACATTTGCTATGTTATCTCTGTTCTACTGTTAACAAAATACTGGCTGGAGTGATTTTAAAGTCATTGCGTTTTGATTTTATTCACAATTTACACTTTGTCCCAACTATTTCGGAAGTGGGGTTGTGATACATATATGTATAAACAACCCCTATTCCAAAAAAGTTGGGATGATGTGTAAAATGTAAATAAAAACAGAATGCAATGATTTGCAAATCTCTAACCCACATTTTATTCCCAATAGAGCGTAGACAACATATCAGATATTAAAAATGAGACATTTTACCATTTCATGAAATATATTAGCTCATTTTGAATTTGATGGCAGGAACACATCTCAAAAAAGATGGGATAGAAGCAACAAAAAGCTGGAGAGGTAAGTGGTACAAATAAAAAACAGCTGGAGGCACATTATGCAAATAATTAGCTTAATTGGCAACAGGTCAGAAACATGACTGGGTATAAAAAGCATTTAAAGGAGGCAGAGTCTCTCAGAAGTAAAGATGGGCAGACGTTTACCAATCTGTGAAAAACTGCGTCTAAAAATTTTGGAACTATCTCAGAAAAATGTCCAACAATATAAAATTGCAAAGACTTTGAATATACAGTACATAATGTCATGAAAATATTCAGAAAATCTGGAGAAATCTCTGTGCACAAGGGACAAGGCCGAAGGTGAATATTGGATGCTCTTGATCTTCAGGCCCTCGGGCTGTGCTACATGACAAACAGGCCTGATTCTGCACTGGAATACACTGCATGGGCTCAGGAACACTTCCAGAAATCACTGTCTGTGAACACAGTTTGCCGTGCAATCCACAAATGATAGCTAAAGCTGTATCATGCAAAGAAGAAGCCATATACAGTATGAACATGATCCAGAAATGCTGCCTTCTTCTCTGGGCCAAAGCCCATTTAAAATGGACTGAGGAAAAATAGAAAACTGTTCTGTGGTCATATGAATCAAAATGTGAAATTCTCTTTGGAAACCATGGACGCCGTGTCATGTGGACTAAAAAGGAGAGGGACCATCCAGCTTGTTATCAGCACTCAGTTCAAAAGCCTGCATCTCTGATGGTATGGGGTTCCATTAGTGCCTATGGCGTGGAGAGCTTACACATCTGGAAAGGCATTATCAATGCTGAAGAGTATATAGAGGTTTTACAGCAACATATAGTCCCATCCAGACACCATTTCTTTCAGGGAAGGCCTTGCATATTTCAGCAAGACAATACTAAACCACATACTGCATCCATCATAACAGCATGGCTTTGCAGTAGAAGAGTCCAGGTGCTGAACTGGCCTGCCTGCAGTCCAGACCATTCACCAATAGAAAACATTTGGCGCATCATATAATGAAAAATCTGGCAGGGAAGATTCAGGACTGTTGAGCAGCTAGAATCCTTCACCAGGCAAGAGTGGGACAAATTACCTCTTTCAAAACTCCAGCAATTGGTCACCTCATTTCCCAGACATTTACAGACTGTTGTTACAGATGTGTTGCAGCCATCAAATTGAGCTAATATTTTTCATGAATAAGTAAAAGGTCTCATTTTCAACATCTGATATGTTGTCTGTGATCTGTTGTGAATAACATCTCACGGGTTTATAAGTTTGCATATCAATGCATTCTGTTTTTATTCAGATTTTACATCAACTTATTTGGAATAAGCGGTTGTACATAGATATAAAGAGGTGTGTCTGAGTTGCGTTGAGATTGAAACAGAAGAGGCGTCTTTGAGGTGCGGTGGGATTGAAACAGCAGAGGTGTGTCTGAGGTGGTGGGATTGAAACAGAAGAGGTGTGTTTGAGGTGCGGTGGGTTTGAAACAGAAGAGGTGTTTCTGAGGTGCGGTGGGATTGAAACAGAAGAGGTGTGTTTGAGGTGCGGTGGGATTGAAACAGAAGAGGTGTGTCTGAGTGTGGTGGGATTGAAACAGAAGAGGTGTGTCTGAGATGTGGTGGGATTGAAACAGAAGAGGTGTTTCTGAAATGTGGTGGGATTGAAACAGAAGAGGTGTGTCTGAGATGTGGTGGGATTGAAACAGAAGAGGTGTTTCTGAGCTGTGGTGGGATTGAAACAGAAGAGGTGTGTTTGAGGTGCGGTGGGTTTGAAACAGAAGAGGTGTGTCTGAGTTGCGGTGGGATTGAAACAGAAGAGGTGTGTTTGAGGTGTGGTGGGATTGAAACAGAAGAGGTGTGTCTGAGGTGAGGTGGGATTGAAACAGAAGAGGTGTGTCTGAGGTGAGGTGGGATTGAAACAGAAGAGGTGTGTTTGAGGTGCAGTGGGATTGAAACAGAAGAGGTGTGTCTGAGGTGCAGTGGGATTGAAACAGAAGAGGTATGTCTGAGATGAGGTGGGATTGAAACAGAAGAGGTGTGTTTGAGGTGCAGTGGGATTGAAACAGAAGAGGTGTGTCTGAAAATGGTGGGATTCTGAAGAGGTGTGTTTTGAGGGTGGGATTGAAACAGAAGAGGTGTGTCTGAGGTGCGGTGGGATTGAAACAGAAGAGGTGTGTCTGAGGTGTGGTGGGATTGAAACAGAAGAGGTGTGTCTGAGGTGTGGTGGGATTAAAACAGAAGAGGTGTGTCTGAGGTGAGGTGGGATTGAAACAGAAGAGGTGTGTCTGAGGTGAGGTGGGATTGAAACAGAAGAGGTGTGTCTGAGGTGCAGTGGGATTGAAACAGAAGAGGTGTGTCTGAGGTGTGGTGGGATTGAAATAGAAGGTGTCTGAGATGAGGTGGTGTGAAGAGGAGGTGTGGGGTGCAGTGGGATTGAAACAGAAGAGGTGTGTCTGAGGTGAGGTGGGATTGAAAACAGAAGAGGTGTGTCTGAGGTTAGGGGGATTGAAACAGAAGAGGTGTGTCTGAGGTGTGGTGGGATTAAAACAGAAGAGGTGTGTCTGAGGTGTGGTGGGATTGAAACAGAAGAGGTGTGTCTGAGGTGTGGTGGGATTGAAACAGAAGAGGTGTGTCTGAGGTGTGGTGGGATTGAAACTGAAGAGGTGTGTCTGAGGTGTGGGGATTAAAACAGAAGAGGTGTGTCTGAGGTGTGGTGGGATTGAAACAGAAGAGGTGTGTCTGAGGTGTGATTGGTTTAAAACTGAAGAGGCGTGTGTCTGAGTTGCGGTGGGATTGAAACAGAAGAGGTGTGTCTGAGGGTGTGGTGGGATTAAAACAGAAGAGGTGTGTCTGAGGTGCTGGTGGGATTGAAACAGAAGAGGTGTCTGAGGTGTGTGTGGGTGGGAAACAGAAGAGGGTGTGTCTGTGGTTGCGGTGGGATTGAAACAGAAGAGGTGTGTCTGAGGTGTGGTGGGATTGAAACAGAAGACGTGTGCCCTTGGTGTGGTGGGATTGAAACAGAAGAGGTGTGTCTGAGGTGTGGTGGGATTGAAACAGAAGAGGTGTGTCTGAGGTGCGGTGGGATTGAAACAGAAGAGGTGTGTCTGAGGTGTGGTGGGATTGAAACAGAAGAGGTGTGTCTGAGGTGGTGGGGAAAAACAGAAGAGGTGTGTCTGATTGGGAAACAGAAGAGGTGTGTCTGAGGTGCGGTGGGATTGAAACAGAATGAGGTGTGGTGGGATTGAAACAGAAGAGGTGTGTCTGAGGTGTGGTGGGATTGAAACAGAAGAGGTGTGTCTGAGGTGTGGTGGGATTGAAACAGAAGAGGTGTGTCTGAGGTGTGGTGGGATTGAAACAGAAGAGGTGTGTCTGAGGTGTGGTGGGATTGAAACAGAAGAGGTGTGTCTGAGAGGTGTGGGTGGGATTGAAACAGAAGAGGTGTGTCTGAGGTGCGGTGGGATTGAAACAGAAGAGGTGTGTCTGAGGTGTGGTGGGATTGAAACAGAAGAGGTGTGTCTGAGGTGTGGTGGGATTGAAACAGAGAGGTGGTGGGAAAAGGAGGTGTGTGGGGATTGAAACAGAAGAAGGTGTGTCTGAGGTGTGGTGGGATTGAAACAGAAGAGGTGTGTCTGAGGGTGGTGGGATTGAAACAGAAGAGGTGTGTCTGAGGTGAGGTGGGATTGAAACAGAAGAGGTGTGTCTGAGGTGTGGTGGGATTAAAACAGAAGAGGTGTGCCTGAGGTGTGGTGGGATTGAAACAGAAGAGGTGTGTCTGAGGTGTGGTGGGATTGAAACAGAAGAGGTGTGTCTGAGGTGTGGTGGGATTGAAACAGAAGAGGTGTGTTTGAGGTGAGGTGGGATTGAAACAGAAGAGGTGTGTCTGAGGTGTGGTGGGATTGAAACAGAAGAGGTGTGCCTGAGGTGTGGTGGGATTGAAACAGAAGAGGTGTGTCTGAGGTGTGGTGGGATTGAAACAGAAGACGTGTGTCTGAGGTGTGGTGGGATTGAAACAGAAGAGGTGTGTCTGAGGTGTGGGTGGGATTGAAACAGAAGAGGTGTGTCTGAGGTGTGGTGGGGTTGAAACAGAAGAGGTGTGTCTGAGGTGTGGTGGGGTTGAAACAGAAGAGAGTGGGATTAAAACAGAAGAGGTGTGTCTGAGGTGTGGTGGGATTGAAACAGAAGAGGTGTGTCTGAGGTGCGGTGGGGTTGAAACAGAAGAGGTGTGTCTGAGGTGCGGTGGGATTAAAACAGAAGAGGTGTGTCTGATGTGTGGTGGGATTGAAACAGAAGAGGTGCGTCTGAGGTGTGGTGGGATTTCAAATAGAAGAGGTGTGTCTGAGGTGAGGTGGGATTGAAACAGAAGAGGTGTTTCTGAGGTGTGGTGGGATTGAAACAGAAGAGGTGTGCCTGAGGTGCGGTGGGATTGAAACAGAAGAGGTGTGTCTGAGGTGTGGTGGGATTGAAACAGAAGAGGTGTGTCTGAGGTGCGGTGGGATTAAAACAGAAGAGGTGTGTCTGAGGTGTGGTGGGATTGAAACAGAAGAGGTGTGCCTGAGGTGCGGTGGGATTGAAACAGAAGAGGTGTGTCTGAGGTGTGGTGGGATTGAAACAGAAGAGGTGTGTTTGAGGTGAGGTGGGATTGAAACAGAAGACGTTTGTTTGAGGTGCGGTTGGATTGAAACAGAAGAGGTGTGTCTGAGGTGCGGTGGGATTGAAACAGAAGAGGTGTGCCTGAGGTGTGGTGGGATTGAAACAGAAGAGGTGTGTCTGAGGTGTGGTGGGATTGAAACAGAAGAGATTTGTCTGAGGTCTGGGTGTTTCAGACAGGTGAGGGTAATGATGTGCTCTGATGTAACTACACTGGAAAGAATATGAAGATTGGAGTTAGACTGATGCTTCATGGTGTACGTGATGTGACTGATATTTTATTGTGTTAATGATGTAACTGAGGGTTGACAGTGTATGACGTGACTCAGGCTATGTGTGTGTATATGATGTGACTGAGGCATAATGGTGTATATGATGTGATTGAGGTTCATGGTGTAAGGATTGTTTTTTGGTCTTAATGAGTCATTTAAACACTATTGGGGACAAAATCATTAAACATTTTACTAGTCTGGAAAAAAAACATTGTTCTCCTTGGAAACAGACGGTGTTTATTTTTATTCCTCTTATGCAAATCTAGCAGTACTGCGGTCAGTGCTTTGGGCTTTGCTTAGCCTTTTGGTATTTTTATAACTGTTCTGAGAATGATGGAGCAGTATCATTAATACATTTAGCGGAATTCAGGCAAAATTTATTTTCTTCATCCAGAAAACCCTGTCCGGGATTTTAGATGTCCTGAGAGGGACAGTAAAATGACTCCATGAATCCTGAAATATAATTTTTCATTGCAGATATGGATTCTATCAATGGTGGCAGTGACCAGGGTATAGAGACCTGTGTGTGCTGCTTGAAAAATATAGGCTTTCACCCTGATTAATTTCAATAATTAATTAAAACAGAATTAAGTTAAATATTTTAGACATTGATGATTTCAAATTATCATTTAATAAAATTTTTCAAACTTATTGCTAAAAATGCTTTTAAATGAGCCATTTAATAAAAATATTTACAAAATAGTTAATTAAATAAACAGATAAATTGCTGGAATTAGGAACTGACTTGCTAACAGATTTTAAAACAGACATCAAAAATATCTCTTGCATATGTTCATTTGTTCGCTCATTTCCTCATTCTTTCTTAATTTTCACTCCATTCCGGACCATTCTTAACCATCAGACAACACTATTTTTTAAAGCACAATCCCAGAGTCACTCTTCAATCGGGACCCTTCTTAACCATTCGACAACACTATTCTTTAAAGCACAATCCCAGGGTCACTGTTCATTCGGGACTCTTCTTAACCGTCAGACAACAATATTCTTAAAAGCACAATTCCAGGGTCATTCTTCATGCGGGACCTTTCTTAACCATGAGACAACACTATTCTTTAAAGCACAATCCCAGGGTGACTCTTCATTCGGGACCCTTCTTAACCATCAGACAACACTATTCTTTAAAGCACAATGCCAGGGTCACTCTTCATTCAGGACTCTTCTTAACCATCAGACAGCACTATTGTTTAAAGCACAATCCCAGGGTCAAACTTCATTCACAACTCTTCTTAACCATCAGACAGCACTATTCTTTGAAGCACAATCCCAGGGTCACTCTTCATTCAGGACCCTTCTTTACCATCAGACAGCACTATTCTTTAAAGCACAATCCCAGGGCTACTCTTCATGCGGGACCCTTCTTAACCATTGGACAATTCTACTCTTTAAAGCACAATCCCAGGGTCTCTCTTCATTCAGGACCCTTCTTAACCATCGGACAACACGATTCTTTAAAGCACAATCCCGGGGTCACTCTTCATTCGAGACCCTTCTTAACCATCAGACAACACTATTCTTTAAAGCACAATCCCAGGGTCACTCTTCATGCAAGACCTTTCTAAACCATGAGGTAACAATATTCCTTAAAGCACAATCCCAGGGTGACGCTTCATTCAGGACCCTTCTTAACCATCAGACAACACTATTCTTTAAAGCACAATCCCAGGGCTCTCTTCATTCAGGACCCTTCTTTAACCATCAGACAACACTATTCTTTAAAGCACAATCCCAGGGTCACTCTTCATGTGGGACCCTTCTTAACCATTTGACAATTCTATTCTTTAAAGCACAATCCCAGGGTCACTCTTCATGTGGGACCCTTCTTAACCATTTGACAATTCTATTCTTTAAAGCACGATCCCAGGGCCACTCTTTATTCGGGACCCTCCTTAACCATCGGACAACACTATTCCTTAAAGCACAATCCCAGGGTCACTCTTCATTCGGGACCCTTCTTAACCATCAGATAACACTATTCTTTCAAGCACAATCCCAGGGTCACTCTTCATTCCGAACCCTTCTTAACCATTAGACAACACTATTCTTTAAAGCACAATCCCAGGGTGACTCTTCATTCGGGACCCTTCTTAACCATCAGACAACACTGTTCTCTAAAGCACAATCCCTGGGTCACTCTACATTCGGGACCCTTCTTATCCATTAGACAACACCATTCTTTAACGCACAATCCCAGGGTCACTCTTTATTCGGGACCCTTCTTAACCATCAGACAACACTATTCTTTAAAGCGCAATCCCAGGGTCACTCTTCATTCTGGACCCATCTTAATTATCAGAAAAAACTTTTCATTAAAGCACACTGACAGGGTCACACTTCATTCGGGACTTTTCTTAACCATTAGCCAACACTATTCATTAAAGTGCAATCCCAGGGTCACTCTTCATTCAGGACCCTTCTTAACCATCAGACAACACTATTCTTTAAAGCACAATCCCAGGGTCACTCTTCTTTCAGGACCTTTCTAAACCATCAAAGGACACAATTCTTCAAAGCACAACCCCAGGGTCACTATTCATTCGGGACCCTTCTTAACCATCAGACAACATTATTCTTTAAAGCACAATCCCAGGGCCACTCTTCATTCGGGACCCTTCTTAACCATCGGACAACACTATTCTTTAAAGCACAATCCCAGGGTTACTCTTCATTCGGGACCCTTCTTAACCATCAGATAACACTATTCTTTCAAGCACAATCCCAGGGTCACTCTTCATTCCGGACCCTTCTTAACCATTAGACAACACTATTCTTTAAAGCACAATCCCAGGGTGACTCTTCATTCGGGACCCTTCTTAACCATCAGACAACACTGTTCTCTAAAGCACAATCCCTGGGTCACTCTACATTCGGGACCCTTCTTATCCATTAGACAACACTATTCTTTAACGCACAATCCCAGGGTCACTCTTCATTCAGGACCTTTCTTAACCATCAGATGACGCTATTCTTCAAAGCACAACCCCAGGGTCACTCTTCATGCAAGACCTTTCTAAACCATCAGACAACACTATTCTCTAAAGCAAAATCCCAGGGTCACTCTTCATTCGGGACCCTTCTTAACCATCAGACAACACTATTCTCTAAAGCACAATCCCATGGTCACTCTTTATTTGGGACCCTTCTTAACCATCAGACAACACTATTCTTTAAAACACAATCCCGGGGTCACTCTTCATTCGAGACCTTTCTTAACCATCAGACAACACCATTCTTTAAAGCACAATCCCAGGGTCACTCTTCATGCAAGACCTTTCTAAACCATGAGGTAACAATATTCTTTAAAGAACAATCCCAGGGTGACGCTTCATTCAGGACCCTTCTTTAACCATCAGACAACACTATTCTTTAAAGCACAATCCAGGGTCACTCTTCATGTGGGACCCTTCTTAACCATTTGACAATTCTATTCTTTAAAGCACAATCCCAGGGCCACTCTTCATTCGGGACCCTTCTTAACCATCAGATAACACTATTCTTTAAAGCACAATCCCAGGGTGACTCTTCATTCGGGACCCTTCTTAACCATCAGACAACACTGTTCTCTAAAGCACAATCCCTGGGTCACTCTACATTCGGGACCCTTCTTATCCATTAGACAACACTATTCTTTAACGCACAATCCCAGGGTCACTCTTCATTCTGGACCCATCTTAATTATCAGAAAAAACTATTCATTAAAGCACACTGACAGGGTCACACTTCATTCGGGACCTTTCTTAACCATTTGCCAACACTATTCATTAAAATACAATCCCAGGGTCACTCTTCATTCAGGACCTTTCTAAACCATCAAAGGACACAATTCTTCAAAGCACAACCCCAGAGTCACTATTCATTCGGGACCCTTCTTAACCATCAGACAACATTGTTCTTTAAAGCACAATCCCAGGGTCACTCTTCATTCAGGACCTTTCTAAACCATCAGATGACGCTATTCTTCAAAGCACAACCCCAGGGTCACTCTTCATGCAAGACCTTTCTAAACCATCAGACAACACTATTCTCTAAAGCAAAATCCCAGGGTCACTCTTTATTCGGGACCATTCTTAACCATCAGACAACACTATTCTTTAAAACACAATCCCAGGGTCACTCTTCATTCAGGACCCATCTTAATTATCAGACAAAACTATTCATTAATGCTCAATCCCTGGGTCAATCTTCAATCGGGACCCTTCTTAACCATCAAACAACATTGTTCTTTAAAGCACAATACCAGGGTGACTCTTCATTCGGGACCCTTCTTAACAATCAGACAACACTATTCTCTAAAGCACAATCCCAGGGTCCCTCTTCATTCAGGACCTTTCTAAACCATCAGATGACACTATGCTTTAAAGCACAATCCCAGGGTCAATCTTCAATCGGGACCCTTCTTAACCATCAAACAACATTGTTCTTTAAAGTACAATCCCAGGGTTACTCTTCATTCAGGACCCTTCTTAATCATCTGACAACACTATGCTTTAAAGCACAATCCCAGGGTCACTCTTCATTCAGGACCTTTCTTTATGATTAGACAGCACTATTCTTTCATTGCCCCATTCCACAGAGCTTTCTGGTTCATCGGTCACTCTTTTGAAGAAAAGTTCATTTCTTCTGGTCACTCAGGGAAGACTGTCGTGTCATAGGCTGATGAATCCGATGCTGGTTTGTCCACTATCAGGTCGGTGTCCGACGTGTGGAGCATGATCCCATGAGGCGAAATTGTCCGATGAAGGAACTAAGATCTGAGCTTTGTTCCTTCATCGGACATGTCGCCTCATCGGATCAAAGAAATAAATTTGCATCCGACGAGTGACCGATGAGCCAGAAAGCTCTGTGGAACAGGGGTATAAAGCACAATCCCTGGGTCCCTTTTCATTCGGGACCCTTCTTAACCATCAGACAACACTATTCTTTAAAGCACAATCCCATGGTCACTCTTTATTCGGGACCCTTCTTAACCATCAGACGACACTATTCTTGGAAGCACAATCCCAGGGTCACTCTTCATTCCGGACCCGTCTTAACCATCAGACAACACTATTCTTTAAAGCCTCATCCCAGGGTCACTCTTCATTCGGGACCCTTCTTTACAATCAGACAACACTGTTCTTTTAAGCATAATCCCAGGGTCACTCTTCATTCCGGACCCTAGTAAACCATCAGACAACACTGTTCATTAAAGCCCAAACCCAGGGTCACTCTTCATTGCGGACCCTTCTTAACCATCAGACAACACTATTCCTTAAAGCACAATCCCAGGGTCACTCTTCATTGCGGACCCTTCTTAACCATCAGACAACACTATTCCTTAAAGCACAATCCCAGGGTCACTCTTCATTCGGGACCCTTCTAAACCATCAGACAGCACAAGTCTTTAAAGCACAATCCCAGGGTCACTCTTCATTCGGGACCCTTCTAAACCATCAGACAGCACAAGTCTTTAAAGCACAATCCCAGGGTCACTCTTCATTCGGGACCCTTCGAAACCATCAGACAGCACAAGTCTTTAAAGCACAATCCCAGGGTCTCTCTTCATTCGGGACCCTTCTTATCCATTAGACAACACTATTCTTTAAAGTAAAATCCCAGGGTCACTCTTCATTCGGGACCCTTCTAAACCATCAGACAACACTATTCTTTAAAGCACAATCCCAGGGTCACTCTTCATTCCGGACCCGTCTTAACCATCAGACAACACTATTCTTTAAAGCCCAATCCCAGGGTCACTCTTCATTCCGGACCCTTCTTTACCATCAGACAACACTGTTCTTTAAAGCCCAAAACCAGGGTCACTCTTGATTCCGGACCCTTCTAAACCGTCAGACAACACTGTTCTTTAAAGCCCAATCCCAGTGTCACTCTTCATTCAGGACCCTTCTAAACCATCAGACAGCACAAGTCTTTAAAGCACAATCCCAGGGTCACTCTTCATTCGGGACCCTTCTTATCCATTAGACAACACTATTCTTTAAACCACAATCCCAGGGTCACTTTTCATTCCGGACCCATCTTAAACATCAGACAACACTGTTCTTTAAAGCATAATCCCAGGGTCACTCTTCATTCGGGACCTTTCTTAACCATCAGACAACACTATTCTTTCAAGGACAATCCCAGGGTCACTCTTCATTTGGGACCCTTCTTAACTATCAGGCAGCACTATTCTTTAAAGCACAATCCCAGGGTCACTCTTCGATTCGGACCCTTCTCAACCATCAAAGAACACTATTCTTTAAAGCACAATCCCAGGGTCACTCTTCATTCAGGACCCTTCTTAACTATCAGACAACACTATTCTTTAAAGCACAATCCCACGGTCACTCTTCATTCAGGACCCTTCTAAACCATCGGACAACATGATTCTTTAAAGCACAATCCCGGGGTCACTCGTCATTCAGGACCCTTCTTAACTATTAGATGAGACTATTCTTGAAAGCCCAATCCCAGGGTCACTCTTCATTCCGGACCCGTCTTAACCATCAGACAACATGTTCTTTAAAGCCCAATCCCAGGGTCACTCTTCATTCCGGACCCTTCTTTACCATCAGACAACACTATTCTTTTTAGCACAATCCCAGGGTCACTCTTCATTCGGGACCCTTCTAAACCATCAGACAGCACTAGTCTTTAAAGCACAATCTCAGGGTCACTCTTCATTCAGGACCCTTCTTATCCATAAGACAACACTATTCTTTAAAGCACAATCCCAGGGTCACTCTTCATTCCGGACCCGTCTTAAACATCAGACAACACTGTTCTTTAAAGCATAATCCCAGGGTCACTCTTCATTTAGGACCCTTCTTATCCATAAGACAACACTGTTCTTTAAAGCACAAACCCAGGGTCACTCTTCTTTCGGGACCATTCTTAAGCATCAGACAACACTATTCTTTAAAGCACAATCCCAGGGTCACTCTTCATTCAGGACCCTTCTAAACCATCAGACAACATTATTCTTTAAAGCCCAATCCCAGGGTCGCTCTTCATTCCGGACCCTTCTTAACCATCAGACAACACCGTTCTTTAAAGCACAATCCCAGGGTCACTCTTCATTCGAGACCCTTCTTAACCATCAGACAACACTATTTTCTAAATCACAATCCTAGGGTCACTCTCTATTCGGGACCCTTCTTTACCATCAGACAACACTATTCTTTAAAGCTCTATCCCAGGGTCACTCTTCATTCAGGCCCCTTCTTAACCATCAGACAATACTATTCTTAAAAGCACAATCTCAGAGTCACTCTTCATTCGGGACCCTTCTTAACCATCTGATGACACTATTCTTGAAAGCACAATCCCAGGGTCACTCTTCATTCGGGACCCTTCTTCACCATTAGACAACACTATTCTTTAATGCACAATCCCAGGGTCACTCTTGTTAAACTCCTGTTAAATAGGAGTCAGTCCACACCTGCCATCATTTAAAGTGCCTCTGAAGTCACATCTTACAGCAAAAGCCATGGTCCGCAGAGAGCTTCCAAAGCATCTGAGGGATCTCATTGTTAAAAGGTATCAGTCAGGAGAAGGGTACCAAAGAATTTCCAAGGCATTAGATATACCATGGAACACAGTGAAGACGGTCATCATCAAGTGGAGAAAATATGGCACAACAGTGACATTGCCAAGAACTGGAGGTCCCTCCAAAATTGATGAAAAGACGAGGAGAAAACTGGTCAGAGAGGCTGCCAGGAGGCCTACAGCAACATTAAAGGAGTTGCAGGTACTTCTGGCAAGTACAGGCTGTGTAGTACATGTGACAACAATCTCCCGTATTCTTCATGTCTGGGCTATGGGGTAGGGTGGCAAGACGGAAGCCTTTTCTTTCGAAGAAAAGCATCCAAGCCCGGCTACATTTTGCAAAAATGCATTTGAAGTCTCCCAAAAGCACGTGGCAAAATGTGTTATGGTCTGATGAAACCAAGGTTGAACTTTTTGGCCATAATTCCAAAAGGTATGTTTGGCGCAAACACAACACTGTGCATCACAAAAAGAACACCATACCCACAGTGAAGCATGGTGGCGGCAGCATCATGCTTTGGGGCTGTTTTTCTTCAGCTGGAACTGGGGCCTTTGTCAAGGTGGAGGGAATTATGAACAGTTCCAAATACCATTTAGTGTTGAAACAAAACCTTCTGGCTTCTGCTAGAAAGCTGGAGATGAAGAGGAACTTCATCTTTCAGCACGACAACGACCCAAAGCATACATCCAAATCAACAAGAGAATGGCTTCACCAGAAGATAAAAGCTTTGGAATGGCCCAGCCAGAGCCCAGACTTGAATCCGATTGAAAATCTGTGGGGTGATCTGAAGAGGGCAGTGCACAGGAAATGCCCTCGCAATCTGACAGATTTGGAGCGTTTTTGCAAAGGAGTGGGCAAATAGTGCCAAGTCAAGATGTGCCATGCTGATCGACTCCTACCCAAAAAGACTGAGTGCTGTGATAAAAGCAAAAGGTGCTTCAATAAAGTATTAACTTTAGGGTGTGCATATTTATGCAACTAGGTTATTGGAAGTTTTTATTCCCCCCCCCCCCTAAAAGATTTCCATTTGTTTTTCTTCTTTTTTTTCCCAACCACCCCCCCCCTCTTGGGAGGTCAACTTTATTTTTAGTTGAAGTCATAATTTAAAAAAAAAAGGGGGAGGGTATGTTGTTTTTCAATTGAGTTGTACAGGTTATAGGTCACATTAAAGGTGGAAAAAGTTCTGAAATGATTTATCTTGGTCTCATTTTTTTACATCATAAAAACCTGGCATTTTAACAGGGGTGTTTTTATATCCACTGTATGTATTGGCAGAGGCAGAGACATTGGTTTGTTTTTCAACCCCAATTCTGAAATAGTTGGGACAAAGTGTAAATTGTGAATAAAATCAAAATGCAATGACTTTCAGATCACATGAGCCAATATGTTATTTACAATAGAACATAGATAACATTTCAAATGTTGACACCGAGACAATTTACATTTTTATACACAAAATGAGCTTATTTCAAATATTCTGGCTGCAACAGGTATCAAAAAAGTTGGGACACAGGCAAAAAAGGGCTGAAAAAGCAATTAATATATAAGCTGAATCAGCTGAAAGAACATTTAGCTCGTAATTAAGTTAACTGGCATCAGGTGTGTAACATGATTGGCTATAAAAGGGATGTCTTAGAGAGGCTGAGTCTCTCAGAAGTAAAGATGGCCAGAGGCTCTCCAACCTGTGAAGGCTTGCGTAAAAAAATTATGGAATACTTTAAAAACAATGTTCTTCAATGTCAAATTGCAAAGGCTTTGAAGGTTTCATCATCGACAGTGCATAACATCATCAAAAGATTCAGAGAAACTGGAAAAATCTCTGTGCGTAAGGGGCAAGGCCGAAGACCTTTACTGGATGCCCGTGATCTTCGGGCCCTCAGACGCCACTGCATCACTCACCGGCATGATTCTGTCATTGACATTACTAAATGGGCCCAGGAATACTTCAAGAAACCACTGTCTGTTAACACAGTCCGCCGTGCCATCCACAGATGCCACCTATAACTCTATCATGCAAAAAGGAAGCCATTGTTGAGCATGATCCAGAAGCGCCGCTGTGTTCTGTGGGCCAAGGCTCAATTAAAATGGACGGTAGCAAAGTGGGAAAGTGTCCTGTGGTCAGACGAGTCCAAATTTGACATTCTTGTTGGAAATCATGGGCGTCGTATCCTCTGGGCTAAAGAGGAGAAAGACCACCCCTCCTGTTATCAGCGTTCAGTTCAAAAGCCAGCATCTCTGATGGTATGGGGATGCATTAGTGCATATGGTGTGGGACACTTGCATGTTTTAAAAAGCACCATGAATGGTGAAATGTATATAAAGGTTTTAGAGCAACATATGCTCCCCTCTAGACGACATCTATTCCAGGGAAGGCCTTGTGTATTTCAGCAGGACAATGCAAAACCACATACTGCAGCTATTACAACAGCATGGCTTCATAGTAGAAGAGTCCGTGTGCTGAACTGGCCTGCCTGCAGTCCTGATCTTTCACCGATTGAGAACATTTGGCGATAATTAAACGAAAAAGTCCGTCAAAGGAGACCCAAAACTCTCCAGCAGCTGGTAGCCTGTATTAAACAAGAGTGGGATCAAATTCCAATGGCTAAACTCAAGAAACTTGTCTCCTCAATGCCCAGACGCCTCCACTCTGTGTTAAAAAGAAGAGGGGATGCTACACCATGGTAAACAGGCTCTTGTCCCAACTTTTTTGAGACCTGTAGCAGCCATAAAATTTCAAATGAGCTCATTTTGTGGATAAAATTGTAAAATTTCTCAGTTCCTACATTTGCTTTGTTATCTCTGTTCTATTGTGAATAAAATACTGGCTGGTATGATTTGAAAGTCATTGCGTTTTGATTTTATTCACAATTTACACTTTTTCCCAGCTATTTCAGAATTTGGGTTGTATTTATGAAGCACTTTGGGCAAACCCTCTGTTTATCTCAGTAATCTCCTTTGTAAAAGCACTGGGAGCTATCAGCTGCAATCATCAAACTGGTTGTTTCTCAGTGTTCCCAGGGCTTTTTCAGCTCTTGCAAAATCGACTTTTAGTTATTATGCACCATGGTCATGGAACAAGTTGCAAAAGGAGCTTAAATTGGACTGTTTCATATCCTCGGCTGACTTCGAGTGTGCTATACAAAACATTGCAACTGAAACATGTCAATGCTTTTGTGAGCAAGCTAATGTATCTAAATACCACTTGTGATAAAACTGTTTGTTTTATATGTCATTTGTTTTGTATTGTTCTATTTTGGCATTGTGTTGGCTGCTACCTTGGCCAGATCTCTCTTGCAAAGGAGATTCCATATCTCAATGAGACTTACTGGTTAAATAAAGGTAAATAAATAAAAATGAAATAAGCTGAGTGCTTAAAGTGCAGCAAATAATCAGACTATATGACATAATAATACTTCAGGTTTCCTAACTTAAGCATGTTTTATAAACAAAACAGATTTTGTATTATTTTCCTTTATTACAGGGAAGTCCCACTGAGACCGAGGTGTCTTTTTCAGGGGAGCCCTGAATACAATCAAACAATTACAAAGTCGGTTAGCACAGAGCTCAATAAAATTCACACAATTACAAACAACAATTGCAGACTAAAGGAAAACAAACTTTAAAATACAATTAGAAATAAAAAAGAGAATAACTGGACAACTGGACGGATCCAGTTGTCAAGGTCCATGTTGGGACAAATGACATAGGTAAGGGTAGGTTTGAGGTTCTGCAAGGCAAATTTGTGGAATTAGCTGAGAAGCTTAGGAGCAGATCCTCAACGGTAGTGTTCTCCGGGATTCTACCGTACCACGTGCAAGCAGAGGAAAGCAGAATTTTATCTGGAGGTTTAACACGTGGCTACTTAACCTGGTGTAGGAAAGAGGGGTACAGGTTTATGGGGCACTGGAACTTTTTCTGGGACAGGGGTGACCTGTTCAAGCCTGACGGGCTGCACCTGAACCGGAGGGGTACCTTTGCACTGGGTCAGCGATGTTGAGGGTAGCACAGGATTATTTAAACTAGGGACTTGGGGGGCAGGGAGGTTAGTGAGTGTTACACATAGGGAAATGCAGACTGCCCTGATGGAAGCTGACGGCGTTACATGCACTATTGATGATATACTTTTAAAGCAAAAAAAAAGCGTAGTGGGGGGCTTGAAGCAGCGGCAAGATGGGAAATCAAGGGGGAAGAGCATTAGTAATAACCTGAAATGTTTTTTATTTAAATGCAAGAAGCATAAAAATAAATTTCCAAAGCTTGAGGCCGTTATGATTAGTGAGGGCTATGACATAGTTGGGATTACAGAGACATGGCTTAGTGAAGAGGATGGAGATGAATATAATATAGAAGGTTATAAGCTCTTTAGGAAGGATAGATGTAATAGGCGAGGAGGGGGCGAGCAATCTTTGTGAACGAAAAAACATAAATGTACAGGAAATTCCTGAAATTGAACATTCCTTGCCCTGTGAAGATATCTGGGTCAGGCTCATTGGCAAACACGAGACAGGTTTAAACATAGGAGTATACTATCGACCACCAGCTTTGGACAGTACAGTCAATGAAATGCTTTTGAAGAGGATTACGCAAGCTTGTAGAGGTGGAGGGACAATAATTATGGGAGACTTAAATTATCCTGGTATCGATTGGGAAATGGTGAAAGGACAGGGTAAGGGGGAGGAAGAATTTCTAGATGTTATAAATGATAATTTTTTGGTGCAGTATGTTAATAAACCGACAAGAGAGAAGGCAATTTTAGACTTAGTGCTCTGTAATGACCCAGATAGAATTAGCAATGTTGAGGTACTGGAGCCACTTGGGACAAGTGATCACTCTGCTGTTAATTTTGATGTTTCATGGGAAGTTAAAAAGGTGTGTTCAAAAACAAAAATTTTCAATGTTAGGCGAGCAAACTTTGACAGGATGCGCTCATATCTAAGTGAAATAAAATGGGAGACACTCCTGGACTGTGAGTCTGTAAATGAGATGTGGGAAAGATTTAAGGGGGTTTTACTTGATTCACAATGCAAATTCATTCCAAAGGTGTCCAAAAGTAAGCTGAAAAAGCAGAATCCTCAGTGAATGACCACAAGTATTCGTAGGATTTTGAGGGAAAAGAGGAATCTTTATAAGATGTACATAAAGGATAACAATGAGAACACTAAGGCTGAATACTGTAAAATGCGGGCTGTGGTCAAAAAAGAGCTGAGGAATGCTAGAAGACTGTATGAAAGACAAATTGCAGAGGGGGCAAAAAACTAACCCTAAGCGCTTTTTCAGTACTGTAGCAGAAAAAAAGGAAAGTCAAAGAGCAGGTTAAGTGCATAAAGAATAAAAATGGATCGCTGCTATATGATAACAAGGATATTGCAGATGCCTTAAACAGTTACTTTGTTGAGAATTTTACCTCAGAGTGGGTCTTTATTCGGCCAGAGGGCATGTTAAATGCTCAAGATTATTTAGCGGAAATTGAGGTTAGGGATAACGAAGTATTAGACAAGTTGCATAAACTAAAGGCAGATAAGGCGGCGGGTCCTGATGGCTTATATCTTAGAGTGCACAGGGAAGTTGGTGAGATCATCTTTAAGCCGCTATCCGCCATCTTCAGACGGTCTTTAGAAACTGGAGAAATACCAAATGATTGGAAACAGGGCAATATAATACCAATATATAAGAAAGGGGACCGTACTGAGCCAGGAATTTACAGGCCAGTCAGTTTAACTTGCATTGCGTGCAAAATATTGGAATCTATCCTAAAAGATGAGCTGGACTTATTTCTTGAACGTAACAGTATCTTGAGGGATAGCCAACATGGTTTCCGTAAGGGAAGGCCTGACAAACCTTCTGGAATTTTTTGAAGAGGCCACCAAGACTTATGACCAGAGCAGTGCTTATGACATCATATACTTGGATTTTCAGAAAGCATTTGATACAGTACCGCATGAGAGACTAATTTTTAAAATGAGCTCCATTGGAGTTACAGGAGGTATTCTGGAGTGGATTCAAAACTGGTTACAGGACAGAACACAAAGAGTGGTGGTCAATGGTATCTCATCTGAGCTAGGTATGGTGGGGAGTGGCGTCCCCCAGGGATCGGTGTTGGGACCCCTGCTGTTCCTCATCTACATTAATTACCTTGATAGGAATATTGAGAGCAGATTAGTTAAATTTGCAGATGATACTAAATTGGGGGTTTGGCAAATAGTTTAGAGTCCACTAAAGTGATTCAGGATGATTTGGATAGAATCCAGAATTGGGCAGAAATGTGGCAAATGAAATTTAATGTAGCGAAATGTAAAGTTGTACATGTAGGTAATAAACAGATTAGACGGGATTACTTCATGGGAGGTTTAAAACTGGAATCTGCTCCACACGAGAAAGATCTGGGAGTGATTGTTGACCAAACCCTCACAGGCTCTAGCCATTGTGCCGTGGCAGTTAAAAAAAGCCAATTGGATGCTGGGATACATTGCCAAAAGTATTGAGTACAAATCTAAGGAGGTGATGCTTCTTTTTGTACAACACATTCTGTCAGACCACATCTGGAGTATTGTGTGCAGTTCTGGGGACCATACTTTAAGAAAGATATAGAGGCTCTAGAGAAAGTTCAGAGAAGAGCCACTAAGCTAATTCCGGGTATAAAAGGTGAAAGCTATGAGAAGAGGATGAAGATCCTTAATCTCTTTAGTCTTAGGAAAAGGAGACTCAGGGGTGATTTGATTGAGGTCTTTAAATATGTTAAAGGGATTAACAAAGTGAATTATGTAGGATTCCTTCGACCAAGTGTTGTTAGTAGAACTCGGGGTCACAAATGGAAGTTGACCAAAGGTAAATTTAGCACTGATATTCGGAAATATTTCTTCACCCAAAGAGTAATTTCGATGTGGAATAGCTTGCCTGACCATATTGTTGAGGCAGAGACCTTGGGAGTTTTCAAGAGCAGACTTGACTTAAAGTTAGATACCATTGAGTCATTGAGTATCTGAAGTGATATATTCACAATAGTATAAAAAACTGGCAAGCCTAGTTGGGCTGAACGGCCCGTTCTCGCCACTCGTGTTATGTTATGTTAAAATAAGTTGAACATACAAATATAAAGGACAGAGAACAAGTCCACAGTTAAAACTAAAGGCAAGAACATCTGGCCTCCTCAACTAACATCTCCCACAGTCGATTCTTGAAGGATTCATATGGAATGAGACAGTCAAGCTTCAGAGAGTCTTGGCATCTATTCCATACACAGGGTGCATATCAGCTAAAAGCAGAACAGCCCAAATTCGTTCTAGTCGTGGGTGACTCCAGCAAAATCCACCCTTGCGATCTGACATGCTGGCTTCTGATTTTGATGGTCAAAAGCCTAGTAAGATAAGAAGGATGTTTGCCAAGCTATGCTTCATAGATAAATAAAATACAATGGAGCTTTCTTCTATAATGAAGGGAAAACCACCCTAATGAACTATATAAAACACAGTGATGAGTGCGGAAACAATCTCCAGTGATAAAACGCAGAGTGCTGTGATAAATCCAAAGGTCTTAAAGGACTATCAGAGGCATGCATGTAAAAGGCATCCCCGTAGTCAAATAAAGGTAAGATTGTTGCCTGGACAATCCTCTTCCTACTGTCTAAAGAAAACCAAGACCTGTTTCTGTAAAGAAACCCAATTTTTCTTCTGATTTTCTTGGACAAGTTAGACACATGTTTTAAAGGAAAAGTCATGATCCAGCCAGATACCCAAATATTTGTAAGACTGAACTTGCTCAATTTTAGCACCAGTCACAGAGAAAATTGAGTAATTTGGCATAATTGCATTCCGTGCAGAAAAAAATGAACTTAGTTTTATCGGTATTTAAAACAAGTTTCAGATCTGCCAGAGCATGTTGAATAAGATTAAAAGCCGATTGCAGGTAGATAAGGGCCTGGGCACACATTGGTGCAGAGGAGTACAACACAGTGTCATCTGCATAAAAATGAACATTGCAATTTGCAATATTACGAGCAATATTATTTATATAAATTGTGAATTAAATTGGTCCAAGAATGGATCCTTGGGGTACTCCTTTCGTCACTTTTAAAAAAATGAGACTTCACATCCCCAAGCATAATAGCTTGTGTTCTATTAGAGAGATAGTCCTGGAACCACAAGCAGGCATCACACTCAAGACCAATGGAGGACAACTTTTTTAATAAAATAAAATGGTCCATACTGACAAGTTAAAAATATTAGTTATTGAATGCGCAATCATTGGGGCTGCTAGACGCAAAAGACTGGCAACTAGATGATCCTCTCCAGTGGAATTATTTACATCGATTCGTTTCAATTCTTGTAGGACCTCATTCACTTGAAATTCCCTAAATCAAAACAATACTATAGGTTTTGGAGAATTTTTGAATGAACTAGAGCTGAGGTCAGACATATCTCCTGTAGTTGACTGAATAATAAAATTTTCAAAAAGGTTCCCGGCCCCGATAAAATGTTGGTTAAAAAGATCGCAGATTTTGTGTTTATCAGTTATAGGACCAGAATCAGTGTGGATAGAGTGTGGTGTAGATGTAGAAGGATTAGAATTCAGGGACTTAAAATTTTCCAAAATTTAGCAGGATTACCCTGACTGTTAGCCAGTGACGAGATAAAATAATCAGATTCTGCCTTTTTAATCAGTGAGCAGCATTTATTTCTTAGTTTTCTAAAGACCTGCCAGTCAGAGTGCCTGGGTTTCCCTAGCTTTACCCCATGCTTCATCCCTGACGCATAGTTCAGTGGATAAGGCATTCGAAAACCAAGCACATTTTGTATAGATGAAACACGCATTATTTGAAAAGCAAATCTTGTTTTGAGGAAGTATGTTTTAATTGAAATGCACGTTTTGTATTGATGAGATATGTATTGCCAGTAAGCTTATTTTCTTTTTGCTTAACAAGCTTTTCCCCTCACAGGAGTGCTGCTGTTTTGTTAAATAAAGTGGTGCTTTGACATTATTTCAAGCTACATCAAACAAAAAAGTTACTATTTGGCCCCATAATGACTGTGATTAATGCCATTATTGTGCCTACTATTGAAGGTATGGGAAACAGCGCCTCCTGGTGGTGAGTGCAGCGTTGCAGGCAGTCTCAGCCTTGTGCTCAGCCTTCTCTCCATCGGCTGCATTCCACCTGGCAGCTCGCTGTGCGGCCGGAGTCATGTGCTGCGGCATCAACATCGCCAGCTTCAGCCTTGGTAAGTCCCCAAACTCCCCACTGCATCCCAAAACAGATTATCTACCTTCGCCCTCATCCGGACCCCAGAGAGAGCTCATACCAGTGTTTCCTGGGCTGCAGGTGTGGAGTGGAGCTCACCCAGGCGCCGCAGCTGGCCTCCCGCTCTCCTCTCCTTCTCCTTCAGCCTCGGGATGATGAGTCTAGCAGGTGCAGCTTATCTGTTCAGCAGTCTGCGGCAGCTCTACCTGAGCATGGCTATCCCACAATTCCTCTTCCTCCCTTTCTTCCTGTGAGTGCTGAAGCAGATATAACCTGAAGAGAATTAGACTTGAGAGATTTACACTGGAGTATTGAACTGGAGGGATTTACACTGGAGATTAACACTGGAGACAGTAAGACTGTGCCGTAAAAGTGCTTGGATGTTGCACTCTCAGCGCCATGTTTCTGGTGCATTGCGTTTCTGTGTTGTAGCTCTATCCCTGAGTCTCCCCGCTGGCTGTACCTGAAGGGGAGGATGGAGAGACTGGAGCAGTACCGGACCAGGAGTCTCAGTGACAGGAAGAACCTGGATCAGGTATCCATCCTGCTCAGCACTCGCAAATATTACTGTGGTGCATCTGTGAGCTTTTGAGCCAAACACAGCATGTCTGTGGCTCTTACAGCATCTGTGTGGCTCTCTCAGCATCTGTGTGGCTCTCTCAGCATCTGTGTGGCTCTCAGCATCTGTGTGGCTCTCTCAGCATCTGTGTGGCTCTCTCAGCATCTGTGTGGCTCTCTCAGCATCTGTGTGGCTCTCTCAGCATCTGTGTGGCATCTGTGTGGCTCTCTCAGCATCTGTGTGGCTCTCTCAGCATCTGTGTGGCTCCTTCAGCATCTGTGTTGCTCTCTCAGCATCTGTGTGGGCTCTGTATCTCAGCATCTGTGGTGGCTCCTCTCAGCATCTGTGTGGCTCTGTGTGGGCTCCTTCAGCATCTGTGTGGCTCTGTAAGCATCTATGTGGCTCTCTCAGCTTCTGTGTGGCTCCCTCAGCATCTGTGTGGCTCTCTCAGCATCTGTGTGGCTCTGTAAGCATCTGTGTGGCTCCATCAGCACCTGTGTGGCTCTCTCAGCATCTGTGTGGCTCCCTCAGCATCTGTGTAGCTCTCTCAGCACCTGTGTGGCTCTCTCAGCATCTGTGTGGCTCTCTCAGCATCCTGGTGGCTCAGCATCCTTCAGCATCTGTGCAGCTCTCTCAGCATCTGTGCGGCTCTCTCAGCATCTGTGCGGCTCTCTCAGCATCTGTGCGGCTCTCTCAGCTTCTGTGCAGCTCTCTCAGCATCTGTGTGGCTCTCTCAGCATCTGTGTGGCTCTCTCAACATCTGTGTGGCTCTCTCAGCATCTGTGTGGCTCCCTCATTATCTGTGTGGCTCTCAGCATCTGTGTGGCTCTCAGCATCTGTGTGGCTCTCTCAGAATCTGTGTGGCTCTGTAAGCATCTGTGTGGCTCCATCAGCATCTGTGTGGCTCTCAGCATCTGTGTGGCTCTCTCAGCATCTGTGTTGCTCTCTCAGCTTCTGTGTGGCTCTCAGCATCTGTGTGGCTCCCTCAGCATCTGTGTGGCTTTCTCAGCATCTGTGTGGCTCTCAGCATCTGTGTGGCTCTGTAAGCATCTGTGTGGCTCCCTCAGCATCTGTGCAGCTCTCTCAGCATCTGTGTGGCTCCCTAAGCATCTGTGCGGCTCTCTCAGCATCTGTGTTGCTCTCTCAGCATCTGTGCGGCTCTCTAAGCATCTGTGCAGCTCTCTCAGCTTCTGTGCAGCTCTCTCAGCATCTGTGTGGCACCCTCAGCATCTGTGTGGCTCTCTCAGCATCTGTGTGGATCTCTCAGCATCTGTGTGGCTCTCTCAACATCTGTGTGGCTCTCTCAGCATCTGTGTGGCTCCCTCATTATCTGTGTGGCTCCCTCACCATCTGTGTGGCTCTCTCGGCATCTGTGTGGCTCTCTCGGCATCTGTGTGGCTCTCTCGGCATCTGTGAGGCTCTCTTGGCATCTGTGTGGCTCCCTCACCATCTGTGTGGCTCTCTCAGCATCTGTGTGGCTCTCTCGGCATCTTTGTGGCTCTCTCGGCATCTGTGTGGCTCCCTCGGCATCTGTGTGGCTCTCTCGGCTTCTGTGTGGCTCCCTCGGCATCTGTGTGGCTCCCTCAGCATCTGTGTGGCTCCCTCAGCATCTGTGCGGCTCTCTCAGCATCTGTGTTGCTCTCTCAGCATCTGTGTTGCTCTCTCAGCATCTGTGTGGCTCTCTCAGCATCTGTGTTGCTCTCTCAGCATCTGTGTGGCTCTCTCAGCATCTGTGTGGCTCTCTCGGCATCTGTGTGGCTCCCTCGGCATCTGTGTGGCTCCCTCGGCATCTGTGTGGCTCTCTCGGCTTCTGTGTGGCTCCCTCGGCATCTGTGTGGCTCCCTCGGCATCTGTGTGGCTCCCTCAGCATCTGTGTGGCTCCCTCAGCATCTGTGTTGCTCTCTCAGCATCTGTGTGGCTCTCTCAGTATCTGTGTTGCTCTCTCAGCATCTGTGTGGCTTTCTCAGCATCTGTGTCGCTCTCTCAGCATCTGTGTGGCTCCCTCAGCATCTCTGTTGCTCTCTCAGCATCTGTGTGGCTCCCTCAGCATCTGTGTGGCTCCCTCAGCATCTGTGTTGCTCTCTCAGCATCTGTGTGGCTCTCTCAGCATCTGTGTTGCTCTCTCAGCATCTGTGTGGCTCTCTCAGCATCTGTGTTGCTCTCTCAGCATCTGTGTGGCTCCCTCAGCATCTGTGTGGCTCCCTCAGCATCTGTGTGGCTCTCTCAGCATCTCTGTGGCTCCCTCAGCATCTGTGTGGCTCTTACAGCTTCTAGACATCATGGGGGAGGAGGGTCAGAAGTCATGTGACCTGCATGGCAGCCAGGGAGACCTGATCCATTTCAAATCCCCGATTATTTTACTGAGGCTGTTTGTCATGGGCTACATTGGGTAAGTTTTGATGTTCATGCACTGTGATAAATGAAGTGAGTTATATGATGTGTCAGATAAGTTGTTTAATATGTGATGTATTTGTGGTTTCAGTATGATAATTATTGGTTTCAGAAATAAAAATTAACTTATGTGCACCAAATCAGCCATTTTGGCTCCTGATTTTTTTTCTTTTTTATCTCTCAATAACTTAAAAATAGTGACCCTGATTTTGACCTGCTTTGGCAGTAATACTGGAACAAGGAATCCAATACAACATTAACTCTGCCTCATTGAGCCTCTGGACCCCACAGTTTGAATATTTAACTGGACTGTATACAAAGTAATCGCAGTACTCGGGACAAGACAGATAGAGGGGAACTCTTCAAATTATTTTCTGAAAAAAACTCTTGTTGAAAATAATGTGATGCATATTCTCATTTTTGCACATTGCAGTAAATTAGTATTGGTTACATGCTGCCACTTGGTATGATAGATGATATGTGATATGGCGAGCGAGAGATCATGAATGACAGATGATGCGTGATATAAATTAGTTGTGATAGATGATGTGTGATATGTGATTAGTGATGGGTGGTGAAGGTTTAATGAAGAGTGATGGATGGTGAGTGACATAAATTAGGTGCGATAGATGATGCGTGATATAAATTAGGTGTGATAGATGATGTGTGATATATGATAAGTGATGGGTGGTGAATGTTTTATGATGAGTGATGGATGATGAGTGATATAAATTAGGTGTGATAGATGAGGAGTGATATAAATTAGGTGATAGATGATGTGTGATATGTGATAAGTGATGGGTGGTGAATGTTTAATGAAGAGTGATGGATGGTGAGTGATATAAATTAGGTGTGATAGATGATGAGTGATATAAATTAGGTGTGATAGATGATGTGTGATATATGATAAGTGATGGGTGGTGAATGTTTTATGATGAGTGATGGATGGTGAGTGATATAAATTAGGTGTGATAGATGAGGAGTGATATAAATTAGGTGATAGATGATGTGTGATATGTGATAAGTGATGGGTGGTGAATGTTTAATGAAGAGTGATGGATGGTGAGTGATATAAATTAGGTGTGATAGATGATGAGTGATATAAATTAGGTGTGACAGATGATGTGTGATATGTGATAAGTGATGGGTGGTGAATGTTTTATGATGAGTGATGGATAGTGAGTGATATAAATTAGGTGTGATAGATGATGTGTGATATATGATAAGTGACGGGTGGTGAATGTTGTATGATGAGTGATGGATGGTGCATGATATAAATTAGGTGTGATAGATGAGGAGTGATATAAATTAGGTGATAGATGATGTGTGATATGTGATAAGTGATGGGTGGTGAATGTTTAATGAAGAGTGATGGATGGTGAGTGATATAAATTAGGTGTGATAGATGATGAGTGATATAAATTAGGTGTGACAGATGATGTGTGGTATGTGAAAAGTGAGGGGTGGTGAATGTTTTATGATAAGTGATGGATGGTGAGTGATATAAATTAGGTGTGATAGATGATGTGTGATATATGATAAGTGATGGGTGGTGAATGTTTTACGATGAGTGGTGGATAGTGAGTGACAAGCCTGCAACTCGTCATTTTAGGGGCAAGGCCACTTGGCCTTCTGTGTTGTCAATTTTTTGAGGGCACAAAAGCCAAAAGCCCGGGCACCAAGGCCATAAAATAAAACAATGACTTTAAGTTCACGACCATAATGAGTTTAATTTAAGGACTAATGACACCTCTGAGGAAGATTGGAGTCTCAGTTGAAACTGTCAAGCAGGTGAAGAAAAATCTTCTACACTTTTTTATGTCTGATTCTGAAACATAATTTACCACTCACCTCCTTAAAAAAGTGTCTACTGTTTTGCAGTTTTTAGCTGCATCTTCAAAGCTTTTTTTAAAGCACCTCTCCCTCCATTGCTTGCTCGGCATAATTATTGCTGGGGGTAAATGAATAAAAGTAAATGTTAATGTTGTAATGAAGCCAGCCACCGGTGTTAGCCTACCTGTGTTAATTTTTATTTAACCTTTATTCAACTAGAAAAAACCCATTGAGATCTTTTTTGCGTTAGTGATCTGGAGCACGACGACAGCAGTTACACCTTGGTTAAACAGCAAACATAAGCCCTTTTCAGACATGAAAACCGGTAAATATCCGGACAATCGGGCCCAGACATTAACCGGACATGCCCTTTCACACATGTAACACTCAACCGCGCATTGTCCATGCAGACTGTGTTTACACTTAAGTGGAAATGTTCCGTTTGATTCAGGCCAGGGGCGTTTATCACCATATTCCACTAGCGTGGTTGCGTACACACCGACATAACTTACAACGGTGTGTCAGGGGTAGCTACAGCGTTGTGTGTGTGCCTGTGTGCCGCACACAGGCGTCTTTTAGCGAGTGTTACATGTGTGAAAGGGCATGTCCGGTTAATGTCCGAGCCTGATTGACTGGATATTTACCAGTGTTCATGTCTGAAAAGGGCTATAGAAACATAAAATACCAGTAGCAAAACCGTGCTGACAGCATAAATTAAGAAAGCGGCTATGAACAGCCAGCACACATCAACCAGCTGTAACTTACCCAAGTAGCAACACCAAGATCATAAATACACAAAAATTACAGATTACGGCAGGAACAAGTAGTAGTAAGGACATCCATGACCTTACGCTTAAAGCTCGACAAAGGAAAAACTTGACTGCAAGCTAGCAAGTGTTTGTTGACGTTATTGTTACAGGCTACGGTCGCCACGTTAAAACTGGGTCAACGTTGTAGCGATATAACGTTACTGTTCAAGCAATGTGTATTTAACGTTAACTAACTTATACGTTGAAATTCCTATCTTATTCGTTCGCTAATTTATCACAGTCTTAACTCAGTCCCGGCAACTTTTTCCCTCTCTTCAGTCTCAGACCCAACGCCACAGCCTCACAGACGCGGACGCAAGAGTGTGGGGGTGGGGGTGCGTTTGATGAAGTCTCCTGGTTGGCTGGTGATAGATTGGTGTCAACCTGTCATTATAGCCCGTCCGAGCGGTTCATGCCAGGTTCGAATCAAACCCACCACTGATGATGTACGAATCGTCTCATTTGAGTTTCCCAATAAGAATACAGAATGTCATCAAAAGACAAATTTTTTTCTCAAAAGACGCAGGTGTCAAAACCGTGTTGACAGGAAAGAGGCGGACTAGAAAACTGCAAAATCAACTGGGGCTGTGCAGGCGGGGCATCGAGGCCACTGCGGCCTCAGAGCAGACAATTTTTTCAAGGGCACAAATTAAATGTATAAAATAAAGGTGTGATAGATGATGTGTGATATATGATATGTGATGGGTGGTGAATGTTGTATGATGAGTGAGGGATGGTGAGTGATATAAATTAGGTGTGATAGATGATGTGTGATATATGATAAGTGATGGGTGGTGAATGTTGTATGATGAGTGAGGGATGGTGAGTGATGTCAATTAGGTGTGATAGATGATGTGCAATATATGATAAGTGATGGGTGGTGAATGCTGTATGATGAGTGAGGGATGGTGAGTGATATAAATTAGGTGTGATAGATGATGTGTGATATATGATAAGTGATGGATGGTGAGTGATATAAATTAGGCGTGATAGATGATGTGTGATATATGATAAGTGATGGGTGGTGAATGTTGATTGATGAGTGATGGATGGTGAGTGATATAAATTACGTGTGATAGATGATGTGTGATATATGATAAGTGATGGGTGGTGAATGTTGTATGATGAGTGAGGGATGGTGAGTGATATGATAGGTGAAATGAGGTGTGATAGATGATGTGTGATATATGATAAAAGTGATGGGTGGTGAATGTTTTATGATAAGATGATGGATGGTGAGTGATATAAATCAGGTGTGATAGATGATGTTTGATGATGAGTGAGGGATGGTGAGTGAATGTTGTATGATGAGTGAGGATGGTGAGTGATATAAATTAGGTGTGATAGATGATGTGTTTGATATATGATAAGTGATGGGTGGTGAATGTTGTATGATGAGTGAGGGATGGTGAGTGATATAAATTAGGTGTGATAGATGATGTTTGATATATGATAAGTGATGGGTGGTGAATGTTGTATGATGAGTGAGGGATGGTGAGTGATATAAATAAGGTGTGATAGATGATGTGTGATATATGATAAGTGATGGGTGGTGAATGTTGTATGATGAGTGAGGGATGGTGAGTGATATAAATTAGGTGTGATAGATGATGTGTGATATATGATAAGTGATGGGTGGTGAATGTTGTATGATCAGTGAGGGATGGTGAGTGATATAAATCAGGTGTGATAGATGATGGGTGATATATGATAAGTGATGGGTGGTGAATGTTGTATGATCAGTGAGGGATGGTGAGTGATATAAATTAGGTGTGATAGATGATGATATAAATTAGGTGTGATAGATGATGTGCGATGTATGATAAGTGATTGGTGGTGAATGTTGTATGATGAGTGAGGGATGGTGAGTGATATAAATCAGGTGTGATAGATGATGTGTGATATATGATAAGTGATGGGTGGCGAATGTTGTATGATGAGTGAGGGATGGTGAGTGATATAAATTAGGTGTGATAGATGATGTGCGATACATGATAAGTGATGGGTGGTGAATGTTGTATGATCAGTGAGGGATGGTGAGTGATATAAATTAGGTGTGATAGATGATGTGTGATATATGATAAGTGATGGGTGGTGAATGTTGTATGATGAGTGAGGGATGGTGAGTGATATAAATTAGGTGTGATAGATGATGTGTGATATATGATAAGTGATGGGTGGTGAATGTTGTATGATGAGTGAGGGATGGTGAGTGATATCAATTAGGTGTGATAGATGATGTGCAATATATGATAAGTGATGGGTGGTGAATGTTGTATGATGAGTGAGGGATGGTGAGTGATATAAATTAGGTGTGATAGATGATGTGTGATATATGATAAGTGAGGGATGGTGAGTGATATAAATTAGGCGTGATAGATGATGTGTGATATATGATAAGTGATGGGTGGTGAATGTTGTATGATCAGTGAGGGATGGTGAGTGATATAAATTAGGTGTGATAGATGATGTGTGATATATGATAAGTGATGGGTGGTGAATGTTGTATGATGAGTGAGGGATGGTGAGTGATATAAATTAGATGTGATAGATGATGTGTGATATATGATAAGTGATGGGTGGTGAATGTTTTATGATAAGTGATGGATGGTGAGTGATATAAATCAGGTGTGATAGATGATGGGTGGTGAATGTTGTATGATGAGTGAGGGATGGTGAGTGATATAAATTAGGTGTGATAGATGATGTGTGATATATGATAAGTGATGGGTGGTGAATGTTGTATGATGAGTGAGGGATGGTGAGTGATATAAATTAGGTGTGATAGATGATGTGCGATATATGATAAGTGATGGGTGGTGAATGTTGTATGATCAGTGAGGGATGGTGAGTGATATAAATTAGGTGTGATAGATGATGTGTGATATATGATAAGTGATGGGTGGTGAATGTTGTATGATAAGTGAAGGATGGTGAGTGATATAAATTAGGTGTGATAGATGATGTGTGATATATGATGCGTGATGGGTGGTGAATGTTGTATGATGAGTGATGGATGGTGAGTGATATAAATTAGGCGTGATAGATGATGTGTGATATATGATAAGTGATGGGTGGTGAATGTTGTATGATGAGTGAGGGATGGTGAGTGATATAAATTAGATGTGATAGATGATGTGTGATATACGATAGATATGTTTTGAAAACTGTATGATGTGCTCTATAATTTGTAGTGATTACTCCCTCAGGTTGGCCTCAGCTCTCACCTACTATGGGATCTGCTTTAACGTCGGAAATTTTGGGGTGAATAAATACCTCGCACAGTTTTTTTCGGGGCTGTCAGAGGCGCCTTCGCTCCTCATGCCTTTCCTGCTGGGCTGTTGGGGACGACGGCCTTTTACTATGATCTCACTCTTCCTTAGTGGCTCAGCCTGCCTGGTGTCAGTCCTGATCTCCAAATTCTACAGTAAGGAACCGACCCCCATCAAACACTAACCCCCATCACCTCCTGCCCCTTTAAACACTAACCCCCATCTCCTCCTGCCTCATCAAACAATAACCCCCATCTCCTCCTGCCCCATCAAACACTAACCCCCATCTCCTCCTGCCCCATCAAACACTAACCGCCATCACCTCCCTCAGCTTTAAACACTAACCCCCATCTCCTCCTGCCTCATCAAACACTAACCCCCATCTCCTCCTGCCTCATCAAACACTAATCCCCATCTCCTCCTGCCCCTTTAAATAATAATCCCCATCACCTCCTTCCCCTTTCTACACTAACCCCCATCACCGCCTGCCCCTTTCTACACTAACCCCTCACATGAACTTCCCCTTCAAACACAAACCCCCATCACCTCCCGCCCCATCAAACACGAACCAACTATCACCTCCCCTCCCTTTAAATTCTAAACCTCATCCCCTCCAGCACCTTCAAACACAAACCCTCTATCACCTCCCGCCTCTTTAAACACTAACCCCTATCTCCTCCTGCCCCTTAAAACTCTAAACCCCATCACCTCCCGCCTTTTAAACACTTAACCCCATCTCCTCCTCCCCCTTCAAACACTAACTGGGATTGGCTCAAGCCAGTATCAGATGATTTTAAATCTTTTTGTGACTCTGTCAACCTGACCCAGTTAATTAATTCTCCTACTCGTCCAAATCATAAAAACCTTGAAAAATCAACCCTTATTGATTTGATCTTGACAAATGCTCCTCATAAATTTTCAGCTGTTGGTGTTTTTTGCAATGATTTAAGTGACCACTGTATTGTTGCTGCTACCCGAAACACTAAAATCCCTAAATCAAAACCCCGTATTCTTTTAAAGAGGGACCTCAAACATTTTAATGAACAGGGGTTTAACCACGATTTGTTCAGTTTTAACTGGAGTAGAATAGAACAGATCCCTGATGTTGAAATGGCATGGACTTTTTTTTAATGATGGTTTTATGAACATTTTGAATAGACATGCACCTTTCAGGAGGTACCGAGTTAAGGGGCGTGATAACCCCTGGTTTTCTCATGAACTTGCAGAAACTATTCATGCGCGAAATCTGGCCTGGGCAAAGGCAAGAGCAACAGGCTCTTCTGTGGATTGGATTGCTTTCAGAGTACTAAGAAATAAATGTTCCTCTCTTATCAAGAAAGCCAAATCTGAGCACTATTTGTCGGTCACTACAAAAAATCTAAATGACCCGAGGAGATTTTGGAAAGTTATAAAATCGCTCTCTGTCAGCAACAACTCTCCAGCTTTGCCCACTTTTATTATGAATGATTCTGTTGCCATTCATGACAAAATGGAATTGATGAATTGTTTTAACAAGCATTTTGTTTCTTCTGGATTCCTGTTTGATTCAGTTTGTTCAACATCTATGAAACTCGGTACTGATGTGCCTGTATCTACTGGCCAGTCCTTCAATTTTGTGCCCTTTTCTGTGCAGGATGTGCATAAGGCCCTCAAAAATCTAGATCCGAGAAAACCCTCAGGACCAGATTTGTTGGATCCCTATTTCTTGAAGCTGGCAGCTGATTTTATAGCTGGGCCACTTGCCTATCTTTTTAACCTTACAGTGGTTACTAAGGAAATTCCAAGCATTTGGAAGTCTGCCTTTGTTCTTCCTTTGTTGAAAGGGGGTGACCCAAGTATTTTAAACAACTATAGGCCTATATCAATTTTGTCAGCACTGGCTAAAATTCTTGAATCTCTCGTGAGTGACCAGTTAAAGGAGTTTTTGCACACCAATGATATTTTGTCACCTTATCAATCAGGTTTCAGAAAAGGGCACAGCACTATTACAGCTGCACTGAAAGTGGTGAATGACTTTTCTGTAGCGCTTGACAAAAAGCAACACTGTGCTGCACTTTTTATCGATTTGTTCAAAGCTTTCGACACTGTCGACCATGATGTTTTAAAATTTAGACTTTTGAGCTCAGGACTCTCAGATGAAGCTGTTGCTTGGTTTTCTAACTATCTTAGCGGTCGGTCACAGTGCATTCGATTTGATGGTGTATGTTCAGATATTATATCTGTCCACAAGGGTGTGCCGCAGGGCTCTGTGTTAGGTCCACTTTTATTTACTCTTTATGTAAATAATCTCGGCCAAAATGTGTCAAGTGCAACATTGCATTTTTATGCTGATGACACCATTGTGTACTGCTGTGCTGCATCTCTTGCTCAAGCAGTTAGAAATTTGCAAAATGCCTTTGTGGCCATTCAGAATACACTGCATGAATTGAAACTTGTTGTAAACGCAGATAAGACCAAACTTATGCTTTTGACCAGATCAAAGACCAGGTCAGAAATTGTTCCTGTGCTTTCTACTGTTGATGGAAAGGACATTGAGCTTGTTCACAGTTATAAATACCTGGGTATTTTGATTGATGACTCCCTTAATTTTAAATCACATGTGCAGTGTCTTGTGAAAAAGCTGAGGCTAAAACTGGGTTTTTATTTTAGAAACAGGCTGTGTTTTTCTTTTAATGTAAAAAAGCGGCTTGTTGCTGCAACTTTTTTACCTGTTTTAGATTATGGTGATCTTTTGTATATGCATGCCTCTGCACAATGTCTCCACACGATTGATACTGTCTACCATTCATCGCTGAGGTTCATTACAAACTGTAAAGCTCTGACTCACCATTGTGAGTTGTATTCTCGGGTTGGATGGCCTGCTTCGGAGACTCGTAGACTCACACATTGGTATATCTTTATTTATAAGGCAATGCTTGGTCTGCTGCCCCGATATCTTTGTGCTTTTATCATACAGAGAAGTACTGGACACTATTCTTTGCGTTCTCAGGACTTTCTTATGCTCTCTGTCCCAAACGTGCGGACTGAAATTGGGAAGAGAGCTTTTGGGTATTCTGCACCCTCAGCCTGGAATCTGTTGCAGAACGACTTAAGGCTCAAGGAGCTGGTGTCCTTAAATGTTTTTAAATCTAAAATGAAAGACATGGAGGCAGATTCTATCGGATGTCGTTGTTTTAGCTCAGCTGTGTGAATTTTGGTTCTCAGATTTGACTCCTTGATGATTCTATTTTAAATCCAAAATGTTGTGTTTTGTAAATTGTGCATTGTTTCTCTCGTCTGTAACTTTGTGTTTTTTGCTGGTGCCTGTCTTGGCCAGGTCTCCCTTGAAAAAGAGGTTTTTAATCTCAATGGGACTAACCTGGTTAAACAAAGGTTAAATAAAAAAAATAAAATAAACCCCCATCTCCTCCTGCCCCTTTAAATACTAACCCCCATCACCCCCTTTCTACACTTACCCCTCTCATCAACTTCCCCTTCAAACACTAATCCTCTATCATTTCCCCAGTGGCGCCCCCAGAAAATTTTCATAGGGGTGGCCAGATGGGGCCAGTGTAAATCTAAGGGTGGCTCACCAAATCAGTCCTCCTTGTGTAAACCCCGATTCAGTTTCAGCCCGTGGTCATGTACTGCATGCCCACCCCCCCCCCACCCCCCCCACCTTATATCTTTCCCGTCTACCTACAGCCGAATCTAATAAACACTCACAAAAAATAAAGACATATGATGTTTCCTAGGCTATGTCCTTGAATCTTTTTCATTAAAAAGTCAATATGCATCCGACACATTTGCCTCATGTTTCAGAAAAACACACAAACATTTCCAATAGTTTTCAATACAGCTTTTTTTTTTTTAGGAACAACTATGATAATAATAATAATAATAATAATAAATAATAATAATAATAATTCAAATAGTATGAGTAGTAAGGGTTCTCCATTGTAATTAAATTTGTAATATTGGCCAATGAACATTTCTATTCAGACTATTCTTAGTCTCAACTACTGACAAAGGTAAATCAAAGGTTTAATATAATTACCATGAAAATGCCTGCACTCACTGTAGACCATAACCACAGATTTATCCAAATGATTTTACCCTGCAGCCATCCATTTCATTATCAAGGACACACTGATAAATTCACCTGTTGGTCCAGGGACAGGTTAGTAGGGGCTGGCCTAAATCTAGCTGAGTCTTCACCAGTCTCTGTGGCTGTGACTGAGGCTGCTGCCTGTTCCTCACTTTAGCGTAAAGTTTATGTCTCCTGTTGTTCCTCCCTTGTAGGGATGTATTCATGTTCTGGCTCGGAGCCTCTTCTCCTTTCATGTTATCTTCCTGCAAATGCAACAATTACCGCTGCTTCGCCGCAAATGGATTCGTTCCATTTTCAGTGCAATTACTGATACGGTATCAGTATCATTCTAGCTAGCTTTATAGCTAATTAAACCACGTTATCTAGTAAGCTGTCGTTAAATGCATTTCTTCATTAAGTCCACCATCCACAAGCTCACTAGCTACATTAACCTAATTAATATGGCAAAGGAAACAGTGTCACTAGCTGGCCACCTTCGGTTATATTCGGTGTCCAGTAACGCAACATTTACACGGAGAAAAAAAAACCTAAGTGAAAAGTGAAGCTAGGAGCAAAGTCTCTCTGTTGAGTTCCAGAAGTACCTTAATTTAGACGACGCGAAAGAAACGTTGCGAGTCACATTGTTATCGTTAGCTAATATAAAGGTCATAGATTAGCTGGGTAGCTGCTGAAATAACCATGGTTTAGCCTTGGAGCCAGATGCCCAGCTGCGCTAACATTGACAACTCGTGTGTATGTTCGCCACAGAAGCCAATTAATTCGGCATTCACCGAATTCTAAATATAGGGTGATAGATCAAAAATATGCCTGTATGAAAAATAAAAATGAAGGTCTACCAACAGGCTTGCTAGTAAGCTTACGTTATGCAATGTTAACGTTTGACTGGCCATACCGCCATTATTGTGGCGGGGCGAAGGTGCGTGTAAAATCTGAGCTGAGCACCGCTCGCACTCATAGGGGTGAGCCGACCGCCGCACCTTCCCAGCGGTGTACAGCGTTCGTCTCGCAACTGCTTCACGGATACAAACAGCGTCACGACCCGCCACCTCAAGCAACTTGGCGGCTCCTTTCCTTTACGAGGACAGATATGACCAAGCATCGAACTGAGTTGGTTTCTAGCCTAATTAAGTAAGCAGTAGCTGGCTTGGTAACCGAGCTCGGGCGTGTTTCAGCAACCAGGCTCCATTCGGCTCGCCTCAGCTCCAGCAACGGTCCACCTTTTGCCCATTTTTGGATTAGCCGGAGGTAGACGGAGTAAGGTAAATGCCAAATTGGCGACCAAATGAGCCATGAGTGGATATTCAGAAACCTATGAGTAAGCGTCACGGAGGCTACGCCCATGTTTTATACATTCAGTGCTCTGGGGGGGCCAATGGGGTGGCCAGCAGTTTTCCAGGGGTGGCCGTGGCCCCCCCGGCCCCCCCCCCTTTGGGGGCGCCATTGCATTTCCCGCCCCTTTAAACACTAACCCCCATCTCCTCCAGCCCCTTCAAACACTAACCCTCTATCACCTCCCGCCCCTTTAAACACTAAACCCCATCTCCTTCTCCCCCTTCAAACACTAACCCCCATCTCCTCCTTCCCCTTTAAATACTAACCCCCATCACCCACTACTAAACCCCGTCACCCACTGCCCCTTTCTACAGTGATCCCTCTCATCAACTTCCCCTTCAAACACTTACCCTCTATCATTTCCCGCCCCTTTAAACACTAACCCCCATCTCCTCCAGCCCCTTCAAACACTAACCCCTCTATCACCTCCGCCCCTTTAAACACTAACCCCCATCTCCTCCTGCCCCATCAAACACTAACCCTCAACCACCTCCGGCCCCTTTAAACACTAACCCCCATCTCCTCCAGCCTCTTCAAACACTAACCCTCTATCACCTCTGGCCCCTTTAAACACTAACCCCCATCTCCTACAGCCCCTTCAAACACTAACCCTCTATCACCTCCGGCCCCTTTAAACACTAACCCCCATCTCCTCCTGCCCCATCAAACACTAACCCTCAACCACCTCCTGCCCCTTTAAACACTAACCCCCATAACCTCCAACCCCTTTAAACTCTAACCCCATCACCACCTGTCCCTTTCTACATTAACCCCCATCACCTCCTGCCCCTTTCTACACTAACCCCTTTCATCAACTTCCCCTTCAAACACTAACCCACATCATCTCCCGCCCCTTTAAACACTAACCCCCATCACCACCGCCCCTTTAAACACTAACCCCATTACCTCCCGCCCCTTTAAATACTAACCCTCATCATCTCCGGCCCCTTTGAGCACTAATCCCCATCACCCCGCCCCTTTAAACACTAACCCCCATCTCCTTCTGCCCCTTCAAAGACTACCCTCAATCACCTACCGCCCCTTTAAACTCTAACCCCCTTCACCTCCCGCCCCTTTAAACACTTACCCCCATCTCATCCTGCCCCTTTCTCTACTAACCCCCATCACCTCCTGCTCTTTTTAACGCTAACTCCATCACCTCCCACCCCTTTAAACACTAACTACCATCACCTCCCGCCCCTTTTAACACTAACCCCATCACCTCTAGCCCCTTTTACACTAACCCCGTCACTTCCTGCCCCTTTCTATCCTAACCACCCTCACCTCCTGCCCCTTTCTACACTAACCCCCATCACTTCCTGCCCCTTTAAACATTTACCTCCATCACTTCCTTCGATTCTACACTAATCGCCCCTCACATTCTTCCCCTTTCTACACTTACCCCCATCACCTCCTGCCCCTTTCTACCCTAATCCCCCCGCACCTCCTGCCCCTTTAAACATTTACCCCCATCACTTCCTTCGATTCTACACTAATCCCCCCTCACATTCTGCCCCTTTCTACACTAACCCCCATCACTTCCTGCCCCTTTGAACAGTAACTCCCTCACCTCCTGCCCCTTTCTACACTAATCCACCTCACATTCTGCCGCTTTCTACACTAACCCTCTATCACCTCCGGCCCCTTTAAACACTAACCCCCCATCTCCTCCTGCCCCATCAAACACTAACGCTCTATCTTTCCTGCCCCTTTAAACTCTAACCCCCTTCACCTCCTGCCCCTTTAAACACTAACCCAATCACCTCCAGTCCCTTTAAAGACTAACCCCATCACCTCCCACCCCTTTAAACACTAACCCCCCTCTCCTCCTGCCCCTTTCTACACTAACTTCATTCAACTCTTTCCCCTTTCAAGACTAACCCCCATCACTTCCTGCCCCTTTCCACACTAACCCCCTCACCTCCTGCCCTTTTCTACACTAACCGCCATCACGTCGTGCCATTTTCTACACTAACCCCCCTCACCTCCTGCCCCTTTCTATCCTAATCCCCATCACTTCCTGCCCCTTTAAACAATTACCCCCCGCACCTCCTGCCCCTTTCTACACTCACCCCCATCACCTCCTGCCCCTTTCTACCCTAATCCCCCCCTCATATCCTGCCCCTTTCTACACTTACCCCCATCACCTCCTGCCCCTTTCTACACTAATCCCCCTCATCTCCAGCCCCTTCAAACACTAACCCTCTATCACCTTCCGCCCCTTTAAACACTATCCCCATCTCCTCCTGCCCCTTTAAACACTAACCCCCTTCACCTCCCGCCCCTTTAAACACTAACCCCTTCACCTCCTGCCCCTTTAAACACTAACCCAATCACCTCCCACCCCTTTAAACTTTAACCCTCATCACCTACTGCCCCTTTAAACACTAACCTCCTTTACCTCCTGCCCCTTTAAGCACTAACCCCCATCACCTCCTGCCCCTTTCTACACTAAGCCCCATCATCTCCTGCCCCTTTCTAGACTAACCCCCATCACTTCCTGCCCATTCTACACTAACCCCCATCACTTCCTGCCCCTTTGAACAGTAACTCTCCTCACCTCCTGCCCCTTTCTACACTAATCCTCCTCACCTATGGCCCCTTTAAACACTAACCCCCATCTCTTCCTGCCCCATCAAACACTAACCCTTTATCTCTCCTGCCCCTTAAAACTCTAACCCCCATCACCACCTGCCTCTTTGAACACTAACCCCCATCACCTCCCACCCCTTTAAACTCTAACCCCCTTCACCTCCCGCCCCTTTAAACTCTTACCCCCTTCACCTCCCGCCCCTTTAAACACTAACCCAATCACCTCCCGCCCCTTTAAACACTAACCCAATCACCTCCAGTCCCTTAAAACACTAACCTCCATCACCTCCTCCCCCCTTTTATCCTAACCCCATCACTTCCTGCCCCTTTCTACACTAATCCCCCTCACCTCCTGCCCCTTTCTATCCTAATCCCCATCACCTCCTGCCCCTTTTTATCCTAACCCCTATAGCTTCCTGCCCCTTTAAATACTAACCCCCATCACTTCCTGCCCCTTTCTACACTAATCCCCCTCACCTCCTGCCCCTTTCTATCCTATTCCCCATCACCCCTGCCCTTTAAACACTAACCCCCCCATCCTTTGCCCCTTTCTACACTAACCCCCACCTCCAGCCCCTTTCTATACTAACCCCCTCACCTCCTGCCCCTTTCTACACTAACCCCCATCACTTCCTGCACCTTTGAACAGTAACTCTCTTCACCTCCTGCCCCTTTCTACACAAATCCTCCTCACCTCCGGCACCTTTAAACACTAACCCCCATCTCCTCCTGCCCCATCAAACACTAACCCTTTATCTCTCCTGCCCCTTTAAACTCTAACCCCCATCACCATCTGCCTCTTTGAACAGTAACCCCCATCACCTCCCACCCCTTTAAACTCTAACCCCCTTCACCTCCCACCCCTTTAAACTCTAACCCCCTTCACCTCCCGCCCCTTTAAACACTAACCCAATCACCTCCAGTCCCTTTAAACACTAGCCCCCATCACCTCCCACCCCTTTAAACTCTAACCCTCATCACCTCCCGCCCCTTTAAACACTAACCCCCCTCTCCTCCTGCCCCTTTATACACTAACCCCCATCACTTCCTGCCCCTTTAAACACTAACCCCCATCACTTCCTGCCCCTTTCTACACTTACCCCCTCACCTCCTGCCCCTTTCTACACTAACCCCCCTCACCTCCTGCCCCTTTCTACACTAACCCCCATTACTTCCTGCCCCTTTCTACACTAACCCCCATCACCTCCTGCCCCTTTCTATCCTAATCTCCATCACTTTCTGCCCCTTTAAACACTAACCGCCATCACTTCCTGTTCCTTTCTACACTAACCCCCCTCACGTCCTGCCACTTTAAACACTAACCCCCATCACTTCTTGCCCCCTTCTACACTAATCCCCCTCACCTACTGCCCCTTTCTATCCTAATCCCCATCACTTCCTGCCCCTTTAAACACTAACCCCCATTACCTACTGCCCCTTTCTACACTAACCCCCATCACCTCCTGCCCCTTTCTACACTAACCCCCCTCACCTCCTGCCCCTTTCTACACTAACCCCTTTCATCAACTTCCCCTTCAAACACTAACCCACATCACTTCCCGCCCCTTTAAACACTAACCTCCATCACCACCCGCCCCTTTAAACACTAACCCCCATCACCACCCGCCCCTTTAAACACTAACCCCATCACCTCTCGCCCCTTTAAATACTAACCCCATCTCCTTCTGCCCCTTCAAAGACTACCCTCAATCACCTACTGCCCCTTTAAACTCTAACCCCCTTCACCTCCCGCCCCTTTAAACTCTAACCCCCATCTCATCCTGCCCCTTTCTCCACTAACCCCCATCACCTCCTGCCCTTTTTAACGCTAACTGCATCACCTCCCACCCCTTTAAACACTAACTAGCATCACCTCCCGCCCCTTTTAACACTAACCCCGTCACCTCTAGCCCCTTAAACACTAACCCCGTCACTTCCTGCCCCATTTCTACCCTAACCCCCCCCTCACCTCCTGCCCCTTTCTACACTAACCCCCATCACTTCCTGCCCCTTTAAACGTTTACCCCCCGCACCTCCTGCCCCTTTCTACACGAACCCCCATCACTTCCTGCCCCTTTAAACATTTACCTCCATCACTTCCTTCGATTCTACACTAATCCCCCATCACTTCCTGCCCCTTTAAACACTAACCCCATCACTTCCCTGCCCCTTTCTACACACCCCCCCTCACCTCCTGCCCCTTTCTACACTAACCCCCCTCACCTCCTGCCCCTTTCTACACTAACCCCCATTACTTCCTGCCCCTTTCTATCCTAATCTCCATCACTTCCTGCCCCTTTAAACACTAACCGCCATCACTTCCTGTTCCTTTCTACACTAACCCCCCTCACGTCCTGCCACTTTAAACACTAACCCCCATCACTTCTTGCCCCCTTCTACACTAATCCCCCTCACCTACTGACCCTTTCTATCCTAATCCCCATCACTTCCTTCCCCTTTAAACACTAACCCCCCCATTACCTCCTGCCCCTTTCTACACTAACCCCCCTCACCTCCTGCCCCTTTCTACACTAACCCCCCTCACCTTCATCCCTTTTCTACACTAACTCCCATCACTTCCTGCCCCTTTAAACACTAACCCCCTCACCTCCTGCCCCTTTCTACACTAACCCCTTTCATCAACTTCCCCTTCAAACACTGACCCACATCACTTCCCGCCCCTTTAAACACTAACCCCCATCACCACCCGCCCCTTTAAACACTAACCCCCATCACCACCCGCCCCTTTAAACACTAACCCCATCACCTCTCGCCCCTTTAAATACTAACCCCCATCTCCTTCTGCCCCTTCAAAGACTACCCTCAATCACCTACTGCCCCTTTAAACTCTAACCCCTTCACCTCCCGCCCCTTTAAACTCTAACCCCCATCTCATCCTGCCCCTTTCTACACTCACCCCCATCACCTCCTGCCCCTTGCTACCCTAATCCCCCCTCAAATCCTGCCCCTTTCTACACTTACCCCCTTCACCTTCTGCCCCTTTCCACACTAATCCCCCTCATCTCCAGCCCCTTCAAACACTAACCCTCTATCACCTCCCCGCCCTTTAAACACTATCCCCATCTCCTCCTGCCCCTTTAAACACTAACCCCTTCACCTCCTGCCCCTTTAAACACTAACCCAATCACCTCCAGTCCCTTTAAACACTAACCCCATCACCTCCCACCCCTTTAAACTTTAACCCTCATCACCTACTGCCCCTTTAAACACTAATCCCCTTTACCTCCTGCCCCTTTAAGCACTAAGCCCCATCACCTCCTGCCCCCTTTCTACACTAAGCCCCATCACCTCCTGCCCCTTTCTAGACTAACCCCCATCACTTCCTGCCCCATTCTACACTAACCCCCATCTCCTTCTGCCCCTTCAAAGACTACCCTCAATCACCTACTGCCCCTTTAAACTCTAACCCCCTTCACCTCCCGCCCCTTTAAACTCTAACCCCCATCTCATCCTGCCCCTTTCTCTACTAACCCCCATCACCTCCTGCCCTTTTAACGCTAACTGCATCACCTCCCACCCCTTTAAACACTAACTAGCATCACCTCCCGCCCCTTTTAACACTAACCCCATCACCTCTAGCCCCTTAAACACTAACCCCGTCACTTCCTGCCCCATTTCTACCCTAACCCCCCTCACCTCCTGCCCCTTTCCACACTAACCCCATCACTTCCTGCCCCTTTGAACGTTTACCCCCCGCACCTCCTGCCCCTTTCTACACGAGCCCCCATCACTTCCTGCCCCTTTAAACATTTACCTCCATCACTTCCTTCGATTCTACACTAATCCCCCCCTCACATTCTGCCCCTTTCCACACTTACCCCCATCACCTCCTGCCCCTTTCTACCCTAATCCCCCCGCACCTCCTGCCCCTTTAAACATTTACCCCCATCACTTCCTTCGATTCTACACTAATCCCCCCTCACATTCTGCCCCTTTCTACACTAAGCCCCATCACCTCCTGCCCCTTTGAACAGTAACTCTCCTCACCGCCTGCCCCTTTCTACACTAATCCCCCTCACCTCCGGCCCCTTTAAACACGAACCCCCATCACCACCTGCCCCTTTCTACACTAACCCCCATCTCCTCCCGCCCCTTTAAACTCTAACCCCCTTCACCTCCTGCCCCTTTAAAAACTAACCCAATCACCTCCAGTCCCTTTGAACACTAACCCTCATCACCTCCCGCCCCTTTAAACACTAACCCCCCTCTCCTCCTGCCGCCTTCTACACTAACCCCATTCAACTCTTTCCCCTTTCAAGACTAACCCCCATCACTTCCTCACTTCCTGCCCCTTTCCACACTAACCCCCTCACCTCCTGCCCTTTTCTACACTAACCGCCATCACTTCGTGCCCCTTTCTATACTAACCCCCCCTCACCTCATGCCCCTTTCTATCCTAATCCCCATCACTTCCTGCCCCTCTAAACAATTACCCCCCGCACCTCCTGCCCCTTTCTACACTCACCCCCATCACCTCCTGCCCCTTGCTACCCTAATCCCCCCTCAAATCCTGCCCCTTTCTACACTTACCCCCTTCACCTTCTGCCCCTTTCCACACTAATCCCCCTCATCTCCAGCCCCTTCAAACACTAACCCTCTATCACCTCCCGCCCCTTTAAACACTATCCCCCATCTCCTCCTGCCCCTTTAAACACTAACCCCTTCACCTCCTGCCCCTTTAAACACTAACCCAATCACCTCCAGTCCCTTTAAACACTAACCCCATCACCTCCCACCCCTTTAAACTTTAACCCTCATCACCTACTGCCCCTTTAAACACTAATCCCCTTTACCTCCTGCCCCTTTAAGCACTAAGCCCCATCACCTCCTGCCCCTTTCTACACTAAGCCCCATCACCTCCTGCCCCTTTCTAGACTAACCCCCATCACTTCCTGCCCCATTCTACACTAACCCCCATCGCTTCCTGCCCCTTTGAACAGTAACTCTCCTCACCTCCTGCCCCTTTCTACACTAATCCTTCTCACCTCCGGCCCCTTTAAACACTAACCCCCCCTCACCTCCTGCCCCTTTCTACACTATCCCCCCTCACCTCCTGCCCCTTTCTACACTAACCCCCATCACTTCCTGCCCCTTTCTACACTAACCCCCTCACTTCCTGCCCCTTTAAACACTAACCCCCTCACCTCCTGCCCCTTTCTACACTAACCCCCCTCACCTCCTGCCCCTTTCTACACTAACCCCATCACTTCCTGCCCCTTTCTACACTAACCCCCTCACTTCCTGCCCCTTTAAACACTAACCCCCCTCACCTCCTGCCCCTTTCTACACTAACCCCCCCTCACCTCCTGCCCCTTTCTATCCTAATCCCCATCACTTCCTGCCCCTTTAAACACTAACCCCCATCACTTCCTGCCCCTTTCTACACTAACCCCCCCTCACCTCCTGCCCCTTTCTACACTAACCCCCATCACTTCCTGCCCCTTTCTACACTAACCCCCATCACCTCCTGCCCCTTTTTATCCTAATCCCCATCACTTCCTCCCCCATTAAACACTAAACCCCATCACTTCCTGTCCCTTTCTACACTAACCCCCCATCACTTCCTGCCCCTTTAAACACTAACCCCCTCACCTCCTGCCCCTTTCTACACTAACCCCCCCCTCACCTCCTGCCCCTTTCTACACTAACCCCCATCACCTCCTGCCCCTTTAAACACTAACCCCCCTCACCTCCTGCCCCTTTCTACACCAACCCCCTCACCTCCTGCCCCTTTCTACACTAAGCCCCATCACCTCCTGCCCCTTTAAACACTAACCCCCCTCACCTCCTGCCCCTTTCTACACTATCCCCCTCACCTCCTGCCCCTTTCTACACTAACCCCCATCACTTCCTGCCCCTTTCTACACTAACCCCCCTCACTTCCTGCCCCTTTCTACACTAACCCCCTCACCTCCTGCCCCTTTCTATCCTAATCCCCATCACTTACTGCCCCTTGAAACACTAACCCCCATCACTTCCTGCCCCTTTCTACACTAACCCCCCTCACCTCCTGCCTCTTTCTATCCTAATCCCCATCACTTCCTGCCCCTTTAAACACTAACCCCCATCACTTCCTGTCCCTTTCTACACTAACCCCCCTCACCTCCTGCCCCTTTCTACACTAACCCCCATCACCTCCTGCCCCTTTCTATCCTAATCCCCCATCACTTCCTGCCCCTTTAAACACTAACCCCCATCACTTCCTGCCCCTTTCTACACTAACCCCCCTCACTTCCTGCCCCTTTAAACACTAACCCCCCTCACCTCCTGCCCCTTTCTACACTAACCCCCCTCACCTCCTGCCCCTTTCTATCCTAATCCCCATCACTTCCTGCCCCTTTAAACACTAACCCCATCACTTCCTGTCCCTTTCTACACTAACCCCCTCACCTCCTGCCCCTTTCTACACTAACCCCCCTCACCTCCTGCCCCTCTCTACACTAACCCCCATCTCTTCCTGCCCCTTTCTACACTAACCCCCATCACCTCCTGCCCCTTTCTATCCTAATCCCCATCACTTCCTGCCCCTTTCTACACTAACCCCCATCACTTCCTGCCCCTTTCTACACTAACCCCCCTCACTTCCTGCCCCTTTAAACACTAACCCCCCCACCTCCTGCCCCTTTCTACACTAACCCCCCTCACCTCCTGCCCCTTTCTATCCTAATCCCCATCACTTCTTGCCCCTTTAAACACTAACCCCCTCACCTCCTGCCCCTTTCTACACTAACCCCCCTCTCCTCCTGCCGCCTTCTACACTAACCCCATTCAACTCTTTCCCCTTTCAAGACTAACCCCCATCACTTCCTCACTTCCTGCCCCTTTCACACCTCCCCCCCTCACCTCCTGCCCTTTTCTTCACTAACCGCCATCACTTCATTGCCTTTTTCTATACTAACCCCCCTCACCTCATGCCCCTTTCTATCCTAATCCCCCATCACTTCCTGCCCCTCTAAACAATTACCCCCCACCTCCTGCCCCTTTCTACACTCACCCCCATCACCTCCTGCCCCTTGCTACCCTAATCCCCCCTCAAATCCTGCCCCTTTCTACACTTACCCCCTTCACCTTCTGCCCCTTTCCACTAATCCCCCCTCATCTCAGCCCCTTCAAACACTAACCCTCCTATCACCTCCCGCCCCTTTAAACACTATCCCCCATCTCCTCCTGCCCCTTTAAACACTAACCCCTTCACCTCCTGCCCCTTTAAACACTAACCCAATCACCTCCAGTCCCTTTAAACACTAACCCCATCACCTCCCACCCCTTTAAACTTTAACCCTCATCACCTACTGCCCCTTTAAACACTAATCCCCTTTACCTCCTGCCCCTTTAAGCACTAAGCCCCATCACCTCCTGCCCCTTTCTACACTAAGCCCCATCACCTCCTGCCCCTTTCTAGATTAACCCCCATCACTTCCTGCCCCATTCTACACTAACCCCCATCGCTTCCTGCCCCTTTGAACAGTAACTCTCCTCACCTCCTGCCCCTTTCTACACTAATCCTTCTCACCTCCGGCCCCTTTAAACACTAACCCCTCACCTCCTGCCCCTTTCTACACTATCCCCCCTCACCTCCTGCCCCTTTCTACACTAACCCCATCACTTCCTGCCCCCTTTCTACACTAACCCCCCCTCACTTCCTGCCCCTTTAAACACTAACCCCCCCTCACCTCCTGCCCCTTTCTACACTAACCCCCCCTCACCTCCTGCCCCTTTCTACACTAACCCCCCATCACTTCCTGCCCCTTTCTACACTAACCCCCCCTCACTTCCTGCCCTTTAAACACTAACCCCCTCACCTCCTGCCCCTTTCTACACCTCCTGCCCCCTCACCTCCTGCCCCTTTCTATCCTAATCCCCATCACTTCCTGCCCTTTAAACACTACCCCCCCATCACTTCCTGCCCCCTTTCTACACTCCTGTCCCCCCCTAACCCCCCCACCTCCTGCCCCTTTCTACACTAACCCCCATCACTTCCTGCCCCTTTCTACACTAACCCCCATCACCTCCTGCCCCTTTTTATCCTAATCCCATCACTTCCTCCCCCATTAAACACTAAACCCCATCACTTCCTGTGCCCCTTTCACACTACCCCCCTCACTTCCCCCTTTCACACACCCCCCTACTTCCTGCCCCCCCATCACTCACCTCCTGCCCCTTTAAACCCCCCCACTCACCTCCCCCTTTCTAACCCCCCTCCTGCCCCTTTTCTAACCCCATCACCTCCTGCCTTTAAAACTAACCCCCTCACCTCCTGCCCTTTCTACACTAACCCCCCTCACCTCCTGCCCCTTTCTACACTAACCCCCATCACCTCCTGCCCCTTTTAAACACTAACCCCCATCACTTCCCCCCCCCACTAACCCCCCCCACCTTCCTGCCCTTTCTACCCTAACCCCCATCACTTCCTGCCCTTTAAACACTAACCCCCTCACCTCCTGCCCCTTTCTACACTAACCCCCATCACCTCCTGCCCCTTTAAACACTAACCCCCCTCACCTCCTGCCCCTTTCTACACTAACCCCATCACCTCCTGCCCCTTTCTACACTAACCCCCTCACCTCCTGCCCCTTTTACACTAAGCCCCATCAACCCCCCTTTAAACACTAACCCCCTCCCTGCCCCTTTCTACACTAATCCCCCATCACTTCCTGCCCCTTTAAACACTAACCCCATCACCTCCTTCCCCTTTCTACACTAACCCCCCCTCACCTCCTGCCCCTTTAAACACTAACCCCCCTCACCTCCTGCCCCTTTCTATCCTAATCCCCATCACTTACTGCCCCTTGAAACACACAATCCCCCCATCACCCCCTTCCTGCCCCTTTCTACACTAACCCCCCTCACCTCCTGCCTCTTTCTATCCTAATCCCCATCACTTCCTGCCCCTTTAAACACTAACCCCCATCACTTCCTGTCCCTTTCTACACTAACCCCCTCACCTCCCCTCACCTCCCCCTTTCTACACTAACCCCCTCACACCCCTGCCCCTCTCTACACTCCTGCCCCCATCTCTTCCTGCCCCTTTCTACACTAACCCCATCACCTCCTGCCCCTTTCTATCCTAATCCCCATCACTTCCTGCCCCTTTAAACACTAACCCCCCCCCCCATCACTTCCTTTCCCTTTCTTCACTAACCCCCCTCACTTCCTGCCACTTTAATCACTAACCTCCATCACTTTTTGCCCCCTTCTACACTAATCCCCCTCACCTCCTGCCCCTTTCTATCCTAATCCCCATCACTTCTTGCCCCTTTAAACACTAACCCCCTCACCTCCTGCCCCTTTCCACACTAACCCCCCCTCACCTCCTGCCCCTTTCTACACTAACCCCCCTCACCTCCTGCCCCTTTCTACACTAACCCCCCATCACCTCCTGCCCCTTTAAACACTAACCCCCCCTCACCTCCTGCCCCTTTCTACACTAACCCCCCTCACCTCCTGCCATTTTCTATACTGAACTCACCTCTTGCTCCCCTCAGCATCAACCCAAACTTATCGTACAGTTTGTGTGGTGAATTACCCCAAACTACCGATTTTAACATATCTGTCGAAAGACTTCTTGTGTGCAAGAATCGGTTTAACCTTAAAAAAAATACATAAATTTAGTCCCTCAAAATCAAATATGCTTGGCTAATGTTCGGCTAATGTCTCAAATATTTGTTCTGATTTACAACATTGTGACTGTGCCATTGAGTCCTTTTTAATGTTGTTTAATTTTAGTAGCATAAACAGCACAGTCTCAAACAATGTAGAATAAGGCTACCATAGATGCACCTTAACATGTTTTTCACGACTGGAAATTATAACACGTTGACTTCACAAGAAAATGTTTACAAACAGAAAATATAGGGAATCTTTGACTTCATATTCAGCGCCTTCTACTTGGTGCACGCATCACATGTGAATAATAGAAAAGCTGCGATGGTAAGCAGCCTTCTTATGTTAAAATGCCTCCCTAACATTTTATAACATTGATTTGTGGCAAGATATAGCTTGAGAAATATTGTGGACCAGCGGCTGTTTTTCGTCCCTCTCTTGGGAAGTCAGCTTTGTTTTTTTTTACAGTCATCATGAGGTCAAGGATGTTCTTCAAAGGGAGAAGTATGGAGAAAAATTATAAATGGTGTGGGGATTTGCGGCTGTTTTTTGACTAATGGTTACAGCTGAAGTTAAAGGAGCTGTGTCACGATTACTGCGCATGCTCAGAATTTACATCCCAAGTGAGTGAATTTGTTTGACAGTCATAATCTGAGTCCATCTTTGCCAATCTGTCCTCGTTTTGCATTGTGTTTATATATTTTAGTTACTCTGGCATTATGCTTTTTATATTAAGGAGTTTTTTTTTGGAAATTCGAGGATTCAAAGTGCGATTATAAGCTTTATGTATGTAAGCTGGATTTTATTGCCAATAATCCTTGAAGAAGAAAAATATCTCCTTCATTTTCACTTGCAGTTGGGCAGAGATGCTTTCTTAAAGTGAGCGCTGGACTGAGACAAAAAAAATTAGCCATTGTGGGCCAAGCAGCCCGCCACCAGCTATTGCCGCTTGGATCCCAAATTACATTAATATCCATCAGCCCACGGGGCGGTTTGCCAGATGACCAGTCTAACCCTGCCCATAATGGCACCTCTCTCACGTTCCTCCTTGCAAAATCATCATCTGGGATGCCAGCGCTGACATTTATTTTCAATGCAAGCGCTAGCATGTTAGCCAACTAGCTATTCACACTCTTTCCAGGGTTTGATGGGTCTTACCGGGGTCCCACTTGTATGGAGACACGACGCGTGAAGAGCCGGGGGGAAAGGACGATCTGACAAAAGGCCCTCCCTCATACTTAAGTTTCCCCACCGCCTGTAATGGAAACCCCCCCAACTGGAGGGGCCTTTGTGGCCCTAACTCTAAGTGCTAAAGCAGCAGGGGTCAGCTCCAGTTCTAAGCACCAGGGGTCCAAGGGGCCTCACAGTGTAAGCACCAAGGGGCCCAGGGGCCTGACGTGCCATGACTGTGGGCCCCCAGTGGTTAGCTTATGCCATAAAAAGCCAAAAGTCAGTTGTTGTATTGTGTACTGAGGACCATGACATTCAACTTCCCGCAGAAGTCTTCGGCCTCACGTCACGTGTGGCCTGAGGCTCGGAGGCCCCTTGAGAGTTTGTGGCCCCGGGGCACTTGCCCCTCTGTTGCGGTATAAATCCAGTCTTGGCCATATGGCAGCTGAGGCCACAGACAGGGAATTTAACTGCAGTCAAACTAACCGCCACTCACAAATCTGGGGACTAACCTTCATGAGAACGCTTTGCCTTTACCCATCTGATTACGTACACATGGACTGAGATACCCATTTGTAAATAGTTTTGATACAAAAATGGCCCCATAAAAATGCCCACTCCCTACAGATCTGAAAAAGAGCACCGTGAACTGTATGACATGACTGTAAAACTCTATCACCAATATTTATTCATGGAGTTGAACTGGACTAGCCCTCAGAGTATCTGGGGTCAGTGTTTGGGGTTGTTGCAGTCACTTGCAAAACTAGCATGTTACCTAACGTTAACTCTTGATTAGCATAAATTGTTATGGTTTAAAAAAATAAACTTCAAGTGTGAATGTAACGCTGCTACCAGAATATGAATTTCAGAATATCCGGATGATCGTTGGCATTGGCCATAGGTTGTTTCTCGAACACTCATAGTTAGGTCATTCCTGCATTTTCCTCATCATTAGATGATCATTAGCTCTAAAGGCTGGTCCTCTGAGAAAATTTTGCAGATTCAACAGAGTTTTTATTTATTATTCATACGAGACATGGTCAGGTTAAGTCAAGTCAACTTTATTTCCATAGCACGCTTAAACACAACAGAGTTGATCCAAAGTGCTGCACAATACAAACTACTTACAATAAATGGAACTAACAAGAAATAAGACCATTAAAAGAGACTAAAACCAGCACATTTCTCGGGGGGAATTAATTCAAGTTGCCTGAAAGCTGAGGCATAAAAATGGAATTTTTATGCCTTAGCAAGAGTAGGACATGACCGAATGTGGAGGGGAAGGCTGTTCCAAAGCCCAGGGGCAGCGACAGAAAAGACTCGATCACCCTTGAGCTTCAGCCGTGATCGCGGAACTGAAAATAATAGCTGGTTGGATGATCTGAGGGACCATGGGGCAGAAAATGGTGTAAGAAGGTCACTTATGTACTCAGGTGCAAGACCATGAAGTGTCTTAAAAACAAGTATAGGGCACTGGCGGCCCCAGAAGCTCCCGCCGTTAACGTAGATTAGTGCTAGAAAAATACCATTACCATTTCCACATTTTTCACGCACCATTTCTCAAAAACTGCTAGTCCGCTTTTAATGAAGTTTGGAACGTAAACAGTTTACAGCATGATGGTTGTCCTGAACCTCAAAAATATGGCCCTTTTGGTACTCTTTTAATTTCAGGGGGTGCTGAATATATAATGAGGTAGATAATTTTCAAGGCAAGAGCAAAATTTCAAAAAACCTTTGCATTTTGTTAAAGTATCCAACTTTAAGAGGCTTAGTCCATAGATGCTGGATCAGGCAACCTGTGTGCAAAATAAGAAGTTGATATGTCTATCAGTTACTGAGGTATGGGGTTTTGAAATTGTCATGATATGCCCCTTTGCGGTGGCCATCTTGGACACCTAATTTGCATAATTTATGCAAATCACCTCCATCCCTGCTAATTTAAATGTTTGCTTCTCATATCAATAAAGCAATTTGATGTAAGTGATGAAATAAAGATTTTCATGCTTAATAGGAGTATTCTACCTTAAACAAAATGTCGAAGTTTTTGTTGAAGGATGCATGCATGGACGCACGCACGGATGGAGCCCGATACCATAGCTCCCGTGCCACTCGGGCAGCGGGAGCTAATTAGGAGCCTGTAACTGAAAATGTTGATAAGATAAAGCAAATTGTCGAAGTTTTTGGTGATATTTTTAGGCCAGTGACCTTGAAAAAATAGGTCAAGGTCACCTGTAGGCATGTCATCTGTAGGTCTATATGAGATGCATGTCCAGTAAAAATTATGAGCCTGTAACTGAAAAAGTTCATGAGATTAAGCAAAATGTCGAAATTTTTGGTGATATGTTTGGGCCAGTGACCTTGAAAAAATAGGCCAAGGTCACCTTTAGGCATGTCATTTGTAGGCCTTTATGAGATGCATGTCCAGTGAAAATTAGGAGGCTGTAACTGAAATAGTTGATGAGATAAAGCAAATTGTCGAAGTTTTTGGTGATATTTTGAGGCCAGTGACCTTGAAAAAATAGGCTAAGGTCACCTTTAGGCAGGTCATTTGTAGGCCTTCATGAGATGCATGTCCAGTAAAAATTACGAGCCTGTAACTGAAATCGTTGATGAGATAAAGCAAAATGTGTTGACGGACACACGCACGCACGCACGCATGCACGGAGCCCGATACCATAGCTCCCGCACCGCGAGCGGCGGGAGCTAAAAAAAAATAAAACCATAAAATCCATGCAGAATTTAACAGGCAGCCAGTGGAGTGAAGCCAGAACAGGAGTTATGTGATCCTTCCTATTTGTACCAGTTAAAAACCTTGCTGCCGCATTCTGCACAGGCTGGAGCCGAGCCAGGGCGCCTTGAGACACCCCCAAATAAAGCGCATCGCAGTCATCCAAAGCGTGATGTTACAAAGGCATGGATCACTGTCTCCAAGTCCCTTTGATTTAAATGCGGTGTAAGCTTTGCTATCAAACGAAGCTGAAAGAAACTACCTTTCACAACACCGCTCATTTGTTTGTCAAATTTCAACGAGGACTCAAAAACTATGCCGAGATTTTTTACATGGTCACGCAGGTTGACGGAAAGTGGGCCCAACTGATTACCAATCATCGCGACAGAGGGAGGAGGTCCAAAAATGATAAAATCAGTCTTATCTTATTAAGTTGAAGGAAGATGTTTGCTAACCAACACTTAATGTCATCGATGCAATCGAGAAGTGACATTCGTGAGCCACTGCTATTGGGTTTCACTGGTAGATAGAGCTGCGTATCATCTGCAAAACAGTGAAAGGAAATGTTATGCTTTTGAAAAATAGAGCCAAGAGGGAGCATGTACAAAGAAAATAACAGGGGATCTTATACAGAACCTTGGGGAACACCACATGAGATTGGAGCCCGCGAAGAGGAGGTACTGCCTAGATTTATGGAAAAGGATGTCTGCAAAATAAGAGGTAAACCACTTTAAGGCAACACCCTGAATGCCTACTTTACAGCTTAGGCGGTGCAACAAAATATTATGGTCGATAGTATCAAATGCAGCGCTGAGATCAAGCAAAACCAGGACTGCACAAGACCCAGAGTCGACAGCCAGCAGGAGGTCATTCATAACTTTCATGAGAACAGATTCTGTACTGTGATGTCCTCTGACACCTGACTTGAATTTCTCCATGATATTGTAGTGGTTGAAATAGGATGTGAGTTGAGCGCTAACAACCTTTTCAAGGATTTTTGAGAAAAAGTGAAGTTTCGAAATAGGCCTATAATTTTTATAGACAGCTGGATCAAAGTTTGACTTTTTTAGCAATGGCTGCACCACAGCATGTTTAAAACTGGAAGGAACACATCCATTTACGAGACAGCTGTTAATTAGGCTCAAGACCATGGGGCTGAGAATGGACATCATAGTGTTAGCCTGCCGCCCGTCTCTCCGTCTTTGAGATGGGCAATGTTTACCTGAGACGCTGAGACGGGTGAGTCTGATTTGAGACGGGTGCGGCCGTTTCCACTTTTAAATTTGTTATGTGTGCAGGGCTAGAGCTGGCTTCTGAAACCTATTAGTCAAATTAGCCAAAAAGCAATGTCAATTAGTCAAATAACTTTACCCCTAGTCACTTTTTTTAATCTGATGTCCTTTTGTGAGGGTCTCTAATACCAATCGATTTCTTGTAGGTTTTGTTGCACCGTCGTTGTATTATTTTGATCATGCTTTTACTTACAACCATGTGCTGTTAAATGTCCTATCTGACCGTGTGCTTTCCTCTGTCCTTTCTGACTTAGTCTCGCCTTCCTTGTTTACTGTGCTATTAGCATGCTTTTTTTAGTATTAACCCCACCTCACTTGGGACTTTCTCCCTTAGCTTGCTTCATTCCCAGTCTGCTTTTTGCATGAATTATTTTTTAATCTGCATGTTACTGACACAGGTTAAAAAGCTGGTCCCAAGTCCAGAAGAAGAAGGAAGGGGGTCAGAAGGCTTTTGGCAAAACAGAAGAAGCTACTGCCTATGAAAGAAATGCAAATAAAAAAAGATTTATGCAAAAAACAACTTGCTTTTTATTCAGTACAAAGGACCAAATATTGATAACAAAGTACTTTCAAATGTTCTTTACTGACCATTGAGCTTCAAGGAACAACTGTAGTGTTATGCTGAGTGAGAACTGAACACTTGGACTTGGTAAAATTACATTAACATGGACTACACGTGCAACATCACAATGTTGCATAAATCCAACCACATCAACTTGCTTTTTATTCAGTACAAAGGACCAAATATTGATAACAAAGTACTTTCAAATGTTATTTACTGCCCATTGAGCTTCAAGGAACAACAACTGTAATCAGTACCACGAACAGCTGCGTAGTCTATTGGCTCGAGCATGAGCTGGTGGGTGGAGTATTCCGTCCTAATAATGCTGCATTCATGTGATAACGGAAGGTCGGAGTTCCCAAGTCGGCTAATCGTTTTCCGACTTCGTTGTGTTCGTGTGCTTTGAAGTCGTAATGTGGGAAAAACATGGATGCTGCAAAGACGCTGAGTTGTATTTAAATGCTCAGAGCGTTTAAAGAAAACACTGACAGCCGTTTCCAGTTTTTTCGTGACACTGAAGAACAACGAAACCGATCAGGTGATCCATGAAATATGATTGATTTCATACATATGTATTTTAATCAGAAAAACTTCCGTATTTGCTTAAAAGTAAACCACACATCCGCCATTTTTCGGTGAATGTGGCGTCAAGTCGGAAAATCGGAGCTCTGAAATGATACCGAGTTTCCGACCTGTAATTTCCGAGTTCGATGCCGTTCAATTCATTTTGACAACTCGGAGCTTTCGTTTTTTTCCAACTTCGAGTTGTTTTTGAACGCAGCATAAGGGTACAGTAGGCTACACGCGGTTCGTTTCACGCTTCTTCATGCGTTCCTGGAGCTTGCGCCCCGGACGGGAGAAGGAGTGCGATCTGGAGTCGGAGAGCCAGAGTCGGCTTGTGAATTTTTGTTTTCTTGGCCGACCCTATGTTATATATTAACCCCCCAAATATTATTGCAGATTTGCGCAAATCTCGTGACCCCACTTTTGAAAGGTCTTCGTCAAATTTATCGTCAAATGTGACTTACAGATTGTCAAACTGCAGGAGAGATCGTCAATTGTGAATTGACGAACGGGTAACGCGAGCCCTGTGTATGAGTATTTTATGTAAAGCACTGTATATCATTTGTAAATGGAGATTTGTTACATGATGTTTTTGCTGCCTTGCTGGTCAGCTATTTATTTTGTCCTTCAGCACCCTCTGGTGGTGTGTCCGTAGCAAAACATGATCTGATTTAATATCACTTCTTTGAAATAGACTAGTGCTTTCTAGAAGCTTCTGGCATCTTCCTGCCTGGAGGGGGTGGGATTACCCAGGAATCCTGTAGATCTTTCCAGAATGTTGCTAGTCTATATAAATGCTGTGAATTTGGTCACCAGGAGCAGAGTTTTTGTTTTGGCAACAGAGTTACATAGTGGCATTAGAGTGTTAGTAGAGGATTGAACAGTGGATTATTTGTAGAGGTTTTTTTATCAGTGAAGAATAAATTTGTTTAAGTTGTCATTGCTGGTTTTCTTTGTTGTGATTTTCAAGTCATAACAAATTGGAGGTTCCACCGAGGTAAACCATTCATTGGATCTACGATTGGATTCACCAAAGATTAAAGCTGAACTATTATTTTAAATCTTGTGACTATTTGAAAAAAACCAGCAATCATGACTTTTGATGTGGAAAGTTTTTTGAAAACTCCAACCCAGGAATCAATTGTGCTGGCAAAGAAGAAGGACTTGCTGAAAATAGCCTCAACCCTTGGATTATTTGATGTGAAATCATGAATGAAGAAACAAGAAATATTGAACATTTTGGTTCAACATTTCATCGATGAAGATATCTTTGGGGAAGAAGCAGCAGAATTGATTAAAGATGTGGAAGTGTCTGCAACAGAACTGCAAAAACTTGAATTTCAGCTATGCCTGAAAGAACTGGAAGAAAGAAGGAAGGAGAGAGAACTGGAAGAAAAAAGGTTGGAGAAGGAGAGAAAACTGGAAGAAAGAAGGTTGGAGAAGGAGAGGGAGGAAAGAAAGTTGGAGAAGGAGAGGGAAGAAAGAAGGTTGGAGAGAACTGGAAGAAAGAAGGATGCATTTGCAGTACAAATTGGAAATGAAGAAAATAAGGTACTGTTACAAAATCTTTTGGACTTTCTGATCATTTTGATGTGGTTAAACACATCAGACTTGTTCCTCCTTTCCTAGAAAATGATGTAGACCAATACTTTACCCATTTTGAAAAAACTGCTGAAAATTTGAAATGGCCAAAAAAGCATTGGACAATGATGTTACAAAGTGTTCTTACTGGTAAAGCTAGGAAAATCTATAACCAGTTATCTGTCCAACAGTGTTCTGATTATGATTTTGTCAAATCTGCCATTCTGAAGGGTTATGAGTTGGTCCCCGAGGCTTACAGGCAAAAATTTAGGAATTCTCGCAAGGAAGCCAGTCAAACTCATGTTGAATTTGGCAGATTGAAGGAACAGTTGTTTGATCAGTGGTGTAATTCCATGAAAGTTGAGAAAGATTTTGACAGAATGAGGCAACTAATTCTGGTTGAGGAATTCAAAACGTGTATCCAGCCTGATATTAAGACTTTCCTTGAGGAGAAACAAGCCATTACTTTGCAAGATGTTTCCACCCTAGCTGATAGTTATGCATTGACTCATAAGTCTTCTTTTATCCAAAAATCCACTTTTTCTAAATTTCAAAGCGTCTCAGTCCAAGACTTCTTCTAATAACACTTCTAATGATTCTAAGGCCACTTCTGAGAGGAAACCTTCCAGTGAGAAGCAATCCTCTGATTCTTTACCTTCTGTGTCTTGCCAATACTGCAAAAAGGTCACCTTATTTCTGAGTGTTATGCTCTCAAGAAAAAACAACAACGAGAAGAAATCAAGCCAACTACTTTCACTAAGAGAGAATCTCTTGTATCAAAGGTCAGTTCGTCTGATCTTCTACCTTCTGTGTCTGATTCTGTTATGGAGGGTTTTGAGCCATTCATCACCGATGGTTTTGTCTCACTTTCACATGATTTTTCCTCATCTGCTCCTGTTCGAATTCTAAAGGATACTGGATCTTCCCAGTGTCTTATTCTTGCAGATATTCTGCCTTTTTCGGACAAATCGTCTACTCAGGCTATTGTCCTTATTCAAGGAGTAGAATGTGGTTTTACAAGTGTACCTCTCCATAATGTTCATCTCAAATCAGACTTGGTCTCTGGGCCTGTTACTGTTGGTGTTAGGTCTTCTCTTCCTTTCAAAGGTGTTCATTTGCTTCTTGGTAATGATCTTGCTGGGGATAAGGTTGTGCCCTACCCTGTTGTAACTGACACTCCTTTGATTGATCAAGAATCTAACTCTATAGAGGAGGAAATTCCAGACCTCTATCCTTCATGTGCAGTTACTCGTTCTATGGCCAAAAAGGCTATTCAAGATTATGCTGACCTGGACATCAACCTGGCTGACACCTTCATTGGGCAGTCTTTTCATCAGGAAACTTCCATTCCTGAGAAGTCTGGGAAATCTTCAGACTTGTCCTTGTCAGGTCATTCTAATGACATTCTGTCTCAGAAACAACTTATTCAGGAGCAACAACAAGCTCATGAACTAGCGCATCTTCTACCACAGGCTGCAAGTGAACAAGAGGCTACTCAAGTTCCTGTCTGTTTTCACTACAAAAATGGTGTGCTTATGAGAAAGTGGCGTCCACCTGATGTTTCTGCAGATGAAGAGTGGATGATCACCCATCAAATTGTTCTTCCAAAGTCTTATCTTCAAGAAACTCTTAGTCTGGCCCATGACAATCCTATGTCAGGTCATTTGGGTATTAAGAAGACCCTTCAACGTGTCAGGAACCATTTCTTCTGGCCTTCCATGAGGTCCGATGTACAGGAGTACTGCAAATCCTGTCATACTTTTCAAATGGTTGGGAAGCCGAACCAGAATATTCCAAAGGCTCGACTTAAGCCCATTCCCGCTTTTGAAGAAGCTTTCAGTCGGATCATCATTGACTGTGTTGGACCATTGCCGAGGACTAGATCTGGTTGTGAGTACCTACTGACTATCATGTGTGCTTCCACCCGGTTTCCTGAGGCAATTCCATTTCGTAATTTCAAGGCAAAGACTATCATCAAGGCTCTTACCAAGTTTTTCTGCTTTGTTGGTCTTCCTAAGTCTATTCAGTCTGATCAAGGGTCAAATTTCATGTCTGGCATATTTCAACAAGTCATGCATGAGCTTAGTATTAAACAATACAGGTCATCAGTTTACCATCCTGAGAGTCAAGGTGCTTTGGAGAGGTTCCATCAAACTTTGAAGAACATGAAAAGACCTACTGGCTTGACACAGAGAAAGACTGGGATGAAGGTGTCCATCTTCTTCTGTTTGCTGCCCGTGAAGCTGTACAGGAGTCTCTTGGGTTCAGTCCTTTTGAGCTTGTTTTTGGGCATACAGTCCATGGATCTCTGAAGCTTCTGAAGGAAAAGTTGCTGGCCGAAGATGATGTCCCAATGAACTTGCTTCAGTATGTCTCTGACTTCCGTAATCGTCTCTCTAAGGCTTGTGACTTTGCTAAGTCTAATCTCAAAGAGGCTCAGGGCAAAATGAAAGCCAGATATGACCTTCATTCCAAAGATAGAAGTTTTAAAACTGGTGACAAAGTCCTGGTGCTTTTGCCAGTTCCTGGAAACCCTCTAAGAGCCCGATATTTCGGCCCTTACACTGTCCTCAAAAAGGTCAGTGATCTAAATTACATAATTTTAACCCCTGGAAGGAGGAAACAAAAACAAATGTGTCACATCAACATGCTGAAAGAATACATTGACAGAGACACTCAGCAAAAGCCAGTCAATGTTGTAAATACAATTGAACAGGAAAATTCTGAAGAAGATTGTGACCGCCCCTTGGATAATGAACCTGGTCCAGCCAAACTTGAAAATTCAGATATTCTTCAAAATATTGACAGCAAGTTGTCGCACCTGGACCCTTTTCAACAACAACAGCTAAAGCAGCTCATATTTGAATATAGTCACATATTCCCTGACGTTCCATCAAGGACTGATATGGTTTACCATGATGTCATCCTACAAGATGATGCCAAGCCTGTAAAACAGCATCCTTACAGAATGAATCCAGAGAAGCAGAAATACCTTAAACAAGAAGTCAAATACCTGCCTGAAAATGACTTTGTTGTGAACCAAGTAACAGTGACTGGAGTTCTCAATGCATCCTAGTTCGAAATGGAACATATAGAATGGTGACGGACTACAGGAAAGTTTAACGCTCTATCAAAACGGACTCATATCCTATTCCCAGGATTGACGACTGCATTGACAAAGTTGGGCAGTCAAAGCACGTCACCAAATTTGATCTCCTCAAGGGCTTCTGGCAGATCCTCTAACAGACAGAGCAAAGGAGATCTCTGCCTTTGTCACACCAGATGGATTATACCAATACAAGGTCATGCCCTTTGGAATGAAAAAATTCTCGGCCACCTTCCAACGTCTGGTAAACAGAGTGATCGCTGGACAACCAGGATGTGAGGCTTATATTGATGACATTATCATCACCAGCGACAGCTTCCAAGAGCACCTCACCTACATCAGAAACTTCTTTCAGAGAGCGAGTGATGCCAAGCTGACTATCAACCTTGTTAAAAGTGACTTTTGTAAAGCTACAGTTGTTTACTGAGGTCATATTGTAGGACAGGGTCAAGTCAAACCAATTGATGCAAAAGTAAAAGTTATCACTGAATTTCCTGAGCCTACAACTAAAAGACAACTAATGAGATTTCTTGGGATGGCTGGCTACTACAGAAAATTCTGTAAAAATTTCTCCATTTCTGATCCTTTGAGAAATTTACTGAAGAAAAATGCAAAATTTGTTTGGGATGAAAAATGTCAAAATTCATTTGACCAACTGAAAGCTGTCCTCAAAAACGCAGCAGTTCTCTTATCTCCTAATTTCAAAAAGGAGTTCAAGTTGGCTGTTGATGCCAGTGATATTGGTGCAAGCACAGTTTTACTGCAAGAAGACACTGATGGAGTAGATCATCCTGTTTGTTACTTTTCCAAAAAGTTTGAAAAACATCAGAAAAACTATTCAACAATTGAAAAAGAATGTTTGGCACTTGTTTTGGCTTTACAACATTTTGAAGTCTATTTGACTTGTTCAGCTACTTCCATCAAGGTCTTCAGTGATCACAATCCCCTCATATTCTTGCATAAGATCAAAAACAAGAATCAAAGATTACGGAGTTTACTTTTGCAAGAGTATGATTTGGATATTTCTCACATCAGGGGAAAAGATAATGTTATCCCAGATACACTTTCACACATGTAATTTTATTTCTTTATTTGATTGTGAAAAATGTAATTTTACTTTTCTAACTGATTGTGAAAATTGCACTGGTTGTTATGTATATGATTGTTATAATGATCAATGATACTTTTGTGTAAAGTTCAAGATTATACTGATTATTAAACTGTGTTAATTTTAACAAAAAAAGCTTTTTAGCAAACCTTTTTTTTTTCTAAAAAGAGGAGGTGTTATGTATGAGTATTTTATGTAAAGCACTGTATATCATTTGTAAATGGAGATTTGTTACATGCTGTTTTTGCTGTCTTGCTGGTCAGCTATTTATTTTGTTCATCAGCACCCTCTGGTGGTGTGTCTGTAGCAAAACATGATCGGATGTAATATCACTTCTTTGAAATATACTAGTGCTTTTTAGAAGCTTCTGGCATCTTCCTGCCTGGAGGGGGCGGGATTACCCAGGAATCCTGTAGATCTTACCGGAATGTTGCTAGTCTATATAAATGCTGTGAATTTGGTCACCAGGAGCAGAGTTTTTGTTTTGGCAACAGAGTTACACAGTGGCATTAGAGTGTTATTAGAGGATTGAACAGTGGATTATTTGTAGAGGTTTTTTTTTTATCAGTGAAGAATAAATTTGTTTAAGTTGTCATTGCTGGTTTTCTTTGTTGTGATTTTCAAGTCATAACAAATTGCCTACATGTGAGAGGGCGAGCATTTATATAGATAACAATGGTTGTCCCGAAAATCTGCGCCGTCGATTTTACTTGAATTCTTTAGTGAACTGAAGTACTGTAGGCCGGGTTTAAACTGGGCTCAATTATAAACTCATTAACATATGACCAATCCGCGCACTTCTGTCTTATTTTTACTATATGCAGCGCACAATGGCGCCATTGCCAAGTCACGTAGCGTGTGTGGGCAACTGGGCATTGTCCACTTATACAAGAATTGAATATGGGCACCCCGGTGGCTCATTGGTCTAAGTGTGCGTACCATAAAGGTTGTGTCCTTCCCGCAGCGACCTGGGTTCGAATCTGGCTCGGGTCATTTGCTGCATGTCTTCCCCCATTCTTCTCCCCAACCTTCCTGTCTCTCTACACTGTATAACTATCGAATAAAAGGAAAATTCCCAAAAAATAATCTTGAAAAAAAAAAAAGAATTGAATAAAGTTGTTTTTGAGGTAGGTCAGAAATTGTATTGATAACGAGGATGTCCATGAGAATTTTATTCACTGTACCGTGATTCAAAACGCTCTGCGTTGCACAGATTTGTTTGATTCAATGCCTCTTTCAAAGCCCCTTCAAGTAGTTTATATTCATATCGGTGTGTGGGTATCTAGGCAATAGAAAAGTGTATACCAGTAATCGGGCATTTGAGTAAATGTAGCCTGAAAGAAATACGTGTTCATATATTTCGGTAATCGTGGCTCCGCATATTTATTTTCGATTCATGTCGCCGGCTTTCCGCTCTTAGAAGTTCAACAGTAGCCAGATTTCATCCCCAGCTGATCCACTTGTGGCGCAAGACCCACGTCGTTTCCCTCTCGGCTCGCTCTTGAAATCCGAGCCCACAGGACATAAAATACACTTCTCACGGGGACACGTTTCATTCAAGTGGTAGAATTAAGTGAATATTCCTATTAATAATTAATTTGAAATGACAATCTTAAAGCGAGATGATGTTCCATCTACTGCAGCTGATATGAACTACGTGTAGAAGTTAACAGTTCTGCCGTTTCGAAACCGGTTGTCTCTTGATCACGTTGATGGCGATTCCCTACAGGTTATTTTAATCATGTTTATGGTGTTCTGAAATTGCGAGGCGAGCTATGAAACGCAGATTTGTGCGATACAGCCCATACATCAAAAAGGCTTCCAAGTGCAATTTTCTTCATTCCAAGCGTTATGCCAAAAGTCTCCCACTTGCTTGCTGTGTTATTCCATGTTTTTACCTATGTGTGCGGCTCTGAAACTAGAAATGATTGGTCATATTTTATATGTTATATTTGAACACAAAACCGGAGTTGAGGGAAAATTATTGCAAACCGGGCTATATTCTCAGCAGAGAGATCGCCCCGGATACTGCTTCGCGCTGAGCTGGAGACTCACGGACAGACTGGACATGCTGGGGCCCCCGTTGAGAGAAATCCCACCGCTTCGGTCAGTAATGTCGAAGGACAGCACTACTAACAACACTGTTGTTTGCCAAATGAGATCTCTATGAAAATTTTAGAATAACAAGATTTTGTTACTGATGTGCATTCTAATACTCATTTGGTTACTTTAGAAAAATGCGCGACGCTTTAACACCGACAAATGACCAAAAAAAAGAAAGAAAAACGAAAGGTAGACCGGCGGATGGGGCGCCGAACTCGATCTCCTTACACGATCTTATCACCGATTGAATAGGCTACTGATGTCGGGGAAATGGCCAGTCTTTCCACTAGAGCCTATTCTTGGAGTATCTGTTCTAAACAAGCTAAATAAACGTGCGGCATTACCGGTTGTAATGAATGAACTCTACATGTCTTAACATTCTCGACACCGTAGCCCCTGTTAAAAAAATGCGGCCAAAAAATAAAAGAGAACCTTGGCTGAGTGCTGTCACACTCGTAAGCAGACGTGAGTGCAGGAGGGCCGAACGTAAATGGAAAAAAGATAAACTGCAAGTATCTTTCGATATCTTAAAAGACACCTGGGTCAAATATCAAGGAGTCATTAAATATGAAAAAACCAAATATTTTACCAACATTGTCCTACAGAACCGCAACAACCCGCGCACATTATTTAATATCATTGACACTGCACTAAATGCACCCCAGTGTACCTGGAGTGATGCCACTCCCTCTAACTGTGAAAAATTTTTGAATTTTTTCGTTAATAAAATTTCGTGCATCAGAACTCTTGCATCTCCCCCCTCTAATGATCCATCCATCGTTGTCACATGTCCCACAGTTTTTAATAAATTTGAGCCTGTGCCTCTTTTCCCACCTCCAGGAAATCATTGGGCAGCTGAAAACCTCAACTGGGCCTACAGTCACCATCCCTCCCCATCTCATTATAGATACTATTGAGACCACTGGAGCTAGTATTTTATCTATCATGAACAGCAGCCTCACCACAGGCATTGTGCCTGGGCATTTTAAGCATGCTGTTGTCCATCCTTTAATTAAAAAACCTAATATGGACACCACAGTTCTTTCCAATTACAGGCCTATATCCAAGCTGGCTTTTCTATCCAAATTATTGGAGAAGCTTGTATTGAAGCAACTTCAATCCTATTTAGACACACATAGACTACTAGAGCCATTTCAATCTGGTTTTAAAGCTCGTCACAGTACTGAGTCGGCACTCCTTAAAGTATTTAATGACTTGCTACAAATCACTGACAGAGGTGACTGTGCGATCCTGGTACTCCTAGATCTTACAGCAGCATTTGACACAGTAGATCACAACATCTTAATACATCGCCTAGAACAGTAGGTTGGTATTAAGGGAACTGCTCTAGAGTGGTTCAAATCATATCTTGCCAACAGAAGTTTCTCTGTCAATATTGGAGAACACACTTCCTCCTCAGCACCCCTCCCCTATGGGGTCCCCCAGGGGTCCGTTCTCCGACCTTTCCTTTTTTCCCTATACCTTCTGCCCTTGGGTTCTATCCTAAGAAAATACAACATCTCCTACCACTGCTATGCAGACGATACCCAAATCTACATGCCACTGAAGCTCACAGACTCTCAGTCAGTTAAACGGCTCTTGGACTGTCTTGACGACATCAAAGCCTGGATGTCCTCAAATTTTTTAAACTTAAACGAGAATAAAACAGAGGTTTTATTATGTAAACCTAGTAAGGCCTGTAAAAATTGTCTGGACTTGGGCCCCCTGGGTCCTTATGTTAAAGACTGTGTCAAAAATCTAGGTGTAGCTCTTGACTCAGATTTTAAACTGGATAAACAAATAAAAAATGTGGTCAAATCCAGCTTCTACCACTTAAGGCTCTTAGCTAAAGTTAAACCTTTTTTATTGCCTGGTAACCTGGAGACTGCCATACATGCTTTTATTACTTCTCGCCTTGATTATTGTAATGCACTATATGCTGGCATTAGCTGCTCTTCTTTGTCCAGGCTTCAGCTAGTTCAAAACGCTGCCGCCCGCTTTCTGACTAGAACACGCAAGCGAGAGCACATCACTCCTGCACTTGCGTCTCTTCATTGGCTCCCTGTTCGCTTTAGGATAAATTTTAAAATTTTTTTATTTGTTTTCAAATCTCTGAAAGGACTGGCTCCGCCCTATATACCAGATCTCCTACATCCTTACACATCCTTGAGGGCACTGAGGTCTACTGACCAACTTTTAACCATCCCACCCTCAAGGTTAAAGAGCAGGGGGGATCGTGCCTTTGCAGTTATTGGTCCAAAGCAGTGGAATGAACTCCCTTTGCATGTAAGCCTTGCCCCTTCAGTGCCTATTTTCAAATCCCTCCTGAAAACACATTTCTTTTCCCTGGCTTTTGACTCTGTATAAGTGTGTCTCTGTGTAATGTGTGTTCTTGCCTGTGTCCCTGATTTGTTTTCTTTTTATGCTCAACTTTTATACTATTTATTTGGTTTTGTACAGCACTTTGGTCAACTGTTGTTGTTTTAAAGGGCTCTATAATAATAAACCTAAACCTAACCTAATGAAAGTTCGGTCTTCAGGCGTGTATTGAGTCTAAGGCATTCAGCATTTGAGACGTCCTTCGGCTGTTCCCAGTATTCTTCGAGATAGTTCAAATCGAGGCTGTCCGCACTTGGCGCATGCGTATCTTCTAAGATCACTGTTGGTTTTCCCTGCGACATAGATATACTACTACACTGAATTCATTTAGGTTTGTGGTTTCACTAACGCCATGATTTTATTTTATACAGAGACCAAGTACACGAATGCACTCGTGTTTAGATGCAAATCCAGCTGTATATTTGAGTTGAGTTTCTCGAGTAATTAAATGTGGTCTTTAGAATTGGTGTCTTTGGCTCTTTCTTCTGTGTCAATGGCACAAAATACCCGTCAGTCATTTCTTTTGTTTGCAACAAGCTGGTTCGATGGGATGAACTACTACTGTAGCAGAGGTTTTTCCAAACAGGGTAACAGGGGCGCTGCGGCCCCTTTAAAAAATAGAAAACACTGGAAGACGCGGAATTTGAGCAATAACAGTGACATCCCCCCTCCCCCATTCTACAAACTCAACATCAGTCCCCCCTCAACAAAATGAAAAGGACAGAAACCACCATCACCCCCCCCTCAACAAAACGAAAAGGGCAGAAACCATGACACCTCCCCCACCCCCCGCTCAAGGGTTTTGTCTTGGCCAGCTTGGCCTGGTCGCAGGGGTGAGACACCCTGAGATTCCATTCTGGCTAACACTATGATGGACATGGAGTTTTGGATGAGCTGAGTTTAATTGTTTACATGGCACTGGCCTCCATAGTGGCATTTTTCAGTTTCTGTGAATGAATGAGACTTAAATGAAATTTATTTGATTTCATCCATGCTGTTGTTTCTCATCCAATCTTATCTCATCTGTAAAGACGATTTATGGGCCAAATGTATGAAACAGCGATATGAATGAAAATTCATACTTGTGCTGACAAAGCCTTCGGTTTTATAAATGGACCTTAGATGTGAAGTTTCGCTCTTTCGGATTGAACTAATTCAAATTGAACAAATCTCTCAGTGTAATAGAACCAGTAATTAAACCAATAATCTGACTGAGAAAGGAGATGGTGCTGTATGCTGATGGAAATATTTTTTTTTTCAGTACATTCATCCTCATCAGAAATTATGACAAAATGTACTGTAGGGCCTTGTGCTCTAAAAATAATGATAAAACTGGTCTTTATTTTTAATAACCAAAGTCGTCCCCTAACCCCTCCCCCTACACCCCCACCCCGGAGTGATGGCTTATCCCCACCATACATGAATGTCGCGGGACGTCCCTGACATGACCTTTTGCCATTCGGCCAGATGAGAGGGTACATTGAAACCCTTCTGATCAGTGCGTCGTGTCAAACTGGCAAACTGTGCGAGTGTCTCTGTCTTTTTACCTCTCGTCCAGATTTTGGAATTATTACCGTTGTAAACATTTCCATACTAGGTACCAAGCCATGGGGCCAATCCACAGTCAAGAAAAGCGCTTTAGGAAATACTGCACCATGAGACCAGTCTTTAAATTAATACTCGTCTGAAGCCCTGTACAAAAGTAATGAATGTCTACTTCAGCTATCAACAGCATAGAGCACCGCCAGGCTGGCAGAATCTGAAGTTTGCGATTGTTTTTTATTACGGTCTCTTTATCGTGTTAGAGTCCAGAACATTATCATATCCTGTGCCTGTTATTAACCCCTCACTTGGCTACAGCTTCACCTAAACCTTTCTCTGTCTCCAGCTGCCTCCGCTCTCGTGATGGGCTTTGCTCTGATGGGGAAACTGAGCATGCAAATGACTACTTGTGTGTCACAGCTCTACGGAATAGAGCTCTTCCCCACAATTATACGGTAATTGCTACAGTAAAGCTCTTCCCCACAATTATACAGTAACTGCTACAGTAGAGCTCTTCCCCACAATTATACAGTAACTGCGGCAGTAAAGATCTTCCCCACAATTATACAGTAACTGCTGCAGTAGAGCTCTTCCCCACAATTATACAGTAACTGCTACTGTAGTGCTCCTCCCCACAATTATACAGTAACTGCTACTGTAGTGCTCTTCCCCACAATTATACAGTAACTGCTACTGTAGTGCTCTTCCCCACAATTATACAGTAACTGCTACAGTAAAGATATTCCCCGCAATTATACAGTAACTGCTACAGTAGAGCTCTTCCCCACAATTCTACAGTAACTGCTACTGTAGTGCTCCTCCCCACAATTATACAGTAACTGCTACAGTAGAGCTCTTCCCCACAATTATACAGTAACTGCTACTGTAGTGCTCCTCCCCACAATTATACTGTAACTGCTACTGTAGTGCTCTTCCCCACAATTATACAGTAACTGCTACAGTAGAGCTCTTCCCCACAATTATACAGTAACTGCTACTGTAGTGCTCCTCCCCACAATTATACAGTTACTGCTACTGTAGTGCTCTTCCCCACAATTATACAGTAACTGCAACAGTAAAGATGTTCCCCGCAATTATACAGTAACTGCAACAGTAGAGCTCTTCCCCACAATTATACAGTAACTGCTACAGTAGAGATAACATAACAGAACACGAGTGGCGAGAACAGGCCGTTCGGCCCAACTAGGCTCACCAGTTTCTTTTTACTGTACTATTATGAATATATCACTTCAGATACTCAATGACTCAATGGTATCTAACTTTAAGTCAAGCCTGCTCTTGAAACCCCCCAAGGTCTCTGCCTCAACAATATGGTCAGGCAAGCTATTCCACATCGAAATTACTCTTTGGGTGAAGAAATATTTCCAAATATCAGTGCTAAATTTACCCTTGGTCAACTTCCATATGTGAACTCGAGTTCTACTAACAAAACTTAGCAGAAGGAATCCTACATAATTCACTTTGTTAATCCCTTTAACATATTTAAAGACCTCAGTCAGATCACCCCTTAGTCTCCTTTTCCTAAGGCCAATAAGATTAAGGATCTTCAGCCTCGTCTCATAGCTTTCATCTTTTATACCTCGAATTAGCTTAGTGGCTCTTCTCTGAACTTTTTCTAGAGCCTCTATATCTTTCTTAAAGTATGGTCCCCAGAACTGTACACAATACTCCAGATGTGGTCTGACGAATGTGTTGTAACTGCTACAGTAGTGCTCTGCCCCACAATCAAACGATAACTGCATTAGAGCTTTTCCTCACCATCACACGTAACTGCTACATCAGAGCTCTTGCTCAGAGTCATGCGGTTACTGCTACATTACATCACTTTCTCTCAGTCATGAGGTAACTGCTGCATCAGAGCCCTTCCTCACAATTCAGACAATTATTATTCACATTGGCTTCTTACCTATATACTGCTCCACAAGTCTACAAACTCAGCTCTCTTCCTCAGTTGCACAGTAACTGATAAAATGCCACCTATGTTCTGTAGTTGAGCTGTTGTGCATTATGGTCTGTTCTATGATGGCAGCCCCTGAAAGCTGCTGTGTTTTTCTGCAGGCAGAAGTGTGTGGGCATGGTATTCCTGTGGTACCGCGTGGGCTGCATTCTGAATGCTCTAACAGCTTTTCGTGGAGAGATTCCCCTGGTGGCCATGTTATTGTACGGCAGCTTGCCAATTGTTGGTGCAGGACTGTGCTTGCTGCTCCCAGAGACCAAAGGCAGGCCCCTCCCCAATACTGTTACAGACTGTGAGGCCCAGCTGGGCAGCCAGAGGCCTCTCTGCTGCCCCCCAGTGGTGAGACAGCTTCAACACCCGTCCCTCTTTAGGAAAGCTGTACTTACCAGGCATCCATCAGATGCAGATTGAGAGCAGGGGTGTCATTAGAAAAGCATTAAAAGCAAAACTAAGTTTAATTATCTGCATGTTTTACGGCTGCACCCTTCTCTTAACTCATTCCCAACAGAATACTTTTAAATAAAACTGTCGCATTTGTACGGAATACTTTCCCCGAAAATTACACAATATAAAGTACTGAAGTACAGGTGACCCATCACCACGATCGTCAACTGATTTCGTGGGTTCATCGGACTGCGAATGGTCATCCACGCCGCTGGCACCGGCTTACCGTAAGGAATGAGTTAAAATAGGGCCAAGTTTGTCTCAGAATGAAAACCATTTGATTCAATGTTGTTCTGCACCAGAGCCCACAGTCTGCATCTAAGGCTGGGTGCACACTACAGGAAATTCGGGTCAGATTTTGCCCCAAACTGGCCTTCCCGAGAATCGGGGTACAATCCGAATTCGGCCGTGATGTTCGGCCCAGTTATCTGTTAGTGTGTGGAGGTTACGGATCCGAATTCGGCCCCTTGCGAACTGATCGGGACCTCCCCGATAATATCCAACATGTTGGATATTATCGGGTGTTTGGGGATGATCCTAAAGGGCGTTACGTCATCGAGCGGAAACCAGAAGTAACAAAGATGGTACGTTGGACAGGAGAGATGGAGGAGCGCCTGGTGGCGATGTGGGAGGAAAATGAGTGCCTGTACAATATTTCTTCGCAAGACTACACGAACCGCGTTATGAAAAAAAGTAACTGCAGCAGTGGAACATTAACGGTAGCTTGCATGGATCGTTAACTAACGTTAGGTCGTTAACTAATGCTAGTTTCAGTTGTCAGGATTCGAGTTATGTGGGAGCCAATGGGAGATGGGTATACAAGTAACTTATGACTAGTTTTGTTTTCGAGCTAAATTACTGCTACAAGTGGCAGCGTTGCTCATAAACGAGCTGCTGAAATATCAAAACTTTGTTGCAATGACGCAGCCATCTCCGACACTTCCGAGTTGTAGCTATAGAGTACTAAAGTGATGACGTCACGCTGGTGTCGGAAGTAAAATTTCCCATTCATTTTACCCATAGATGTTTTTTCCAGTTCACTTTTGAAGCACTTTCCATTGTTTTCCAGCCTCCGCCGATTTCAAGATTTTACGTCATATTTCTGAGTAACAAAAAATGTCGTTTTTCTAGACCAGAGTCAGCTATAATTAAAATCATTTAAATTTTTTGCCACCATGCTAATCCTATTTGTAGTCTAAAAACTACACATCCCATGATCCTCCTGATTCCCGGCTGAATGAGTTCAGGACGCGTTTTGCACAGTCAATGTTTAGAAGTCACCCGTCTCGGATTTTCCAGCACCTCGCAATAGCCGTTTATTTGCAAATTAGTTAGCCACTCTACGTTCTACTTGGTTACGCTTTCCTAGCTAGATATCAAGTTTTACAATTAGCGCCAATTTACTTTAATGGCCAGGCATCTTTGGCCAACGTTCGTTTGCTTAAAAACTCGGGAGTCAGCGAACGAGCTTAACAGCCTTGTCAAAGCATAACGCTCTCTTAGCCAGCGAGCGAGTTTACCGACTTCGGTAGTTGTCTAAGTGCAAAAGCATACAATTTTTGGCAATAAACTATGAATTTGATGTGATCATTTGAATCTGTATACCCTGTAGGCTAATCTCGGAGCGAGGCGGCTCTTAGAATTAATACCAGTCCGAGCAATGGCAGAAAGTGTCCAAACCCCATTATAAATTCCCATAGGGATTTTACTTCCGACACAAGAAGCTAAGTAGCGGTGATGTCATCACTTTAGTCCTCTATTATTTATTTATCTTCACCCCTAACGTTAGTTAAGTTAGAACCCCCACACAGCTCAGACTATGGCACAACAACTATCTGGCATTTTGGCGAAACAAACCTGCTAACGTTAAAAGAGCCCTGACGGATAGCTGGAGACAGCTTTGTTTTGCGTTAACGCTGGAAAGCTTGCACTGGACTCATGTTTGATCATGCGAGTCTTTGTGAAATCTCGGAAGATAAGGATATCGGGAGCTGTACTGTAGTGTGCAGAGTCTATGGGGTAAGGTTACTGTCAAAAGTTTCGTGCGTGTACACATAAAAATCGTGCACGTATTAAAAATGTGTGCGTGTTAGTCTATAGTTGTGCATAAATAAAAAATTTGTAAACTCTTATTTAAGTCAAATCACGCATTGATTATGCAGTGTATAAATTCTCTGTGAGAATACAACTCATAAAGTTACAACTTCACTAAATTACAAATACGGATTGCAGTTTACGGACGTCACTTTCTTCAGAATGAATACGAATCTGAATAGCGTGAAATAACTGTCAAAACTACGTCACGAGGTCACGGGCATTATGCATTGAGTGGAAGATAACATCGATTCTACAAACTGCGCATGTGTCAGAAACATGACCGTGGGTTCAATTCAATGAGTGTATATAGAACTGGAGAGGCTGTCGGAGCGAAAAGTTGAAGAAACCAATATGGCGTCCAGTGCACCGCACCTCTCAATTTCCCACTGACTATAATGGAAAGATTCCTGACATTATTTTGTTATTTAAGAGGCAGTTTCTGTAACTATGAACCAGGGGGTGATATAGCATGCTCCTGGAAATCACTGATTTTTTTTGTGGGGGTAGATATATTGTCAAAACTGACAAAAATAACGTTTTTTTACGAACATCCCTTCGGGCAGGAATTCTGGCCCTTTTTAGGGTCAAGGTGAAAAGGGCTAAAATAGAGAAATAGTCAAAATCTGGACTTTGGACTTGAATATCTTGGTGCGCCTTCATTAAGCCTCCTTGATTCTTTGGCATATAAATATATGGGTAGATTACTTTCACTTTGTGTTATAATTTTCAAGGCTTACTGAGGGCGCCGCCTATAGGTGGCGCTCCAAATCATGACTTTTTGCATTCTGGGCTATGTTTGAGGCCATCCCAGAGTCTGCGCCCTCACAAAGCCTTGCTTATTTTTGCATATTTGGATACATGGGGACTAGTTCTTTCCAAATTTGCATCAATGCCGGTGGCTTAGTGAGGGCGCTTTTGGTATAGGTGGCGCTTTTTAAGCGAAAATGCAATTTTAGGTGATTTCATTTGACCATATCTCGGTGCGCCCCGAAGGATTTCAGGAAAACTTGTTTTATTGTGTTCCTCTATATCTCTGCTATTCATGATAAAAAATATCAGGGTGGCTTTTTGCCTCATTTTAACCCCACACATGCCAGAAATTGACATATTTCACATATTTCGCAATCAAGCAAAACCACCAAAAAAGACCAACAGTCCCCACCAACCACTGGGGATGTGTTGTCAGGACATTGAGGCAAGACATTTTTTCAAATTAGAAACAATTTATTAAAACATTCAAAAAAGAACTTAAAAGTCAGAAAAATAACAATTTAGGCATCTCGAAGGTGCTGAAGAGGACGGGAGGCTAGATGGCATATTTCATTTTCGCCACCAGCACTGAATAATGATTGAATCCTTACATGTATATTGTTCAGAGCAGGATAAAACTGCCACCTGCTGCCTGAGCCCTCTATTAACGCACTGGAAAACTAACCTTTTGTCTTTCTTGATTAAAGGTGGAGTGTTGTCTAGTGTGAACGTTTTGGCATACAGAGGGTTAACAAGGCAAAAAAGCCACCCTGATATTTTTTATCATGAATAGCAGAGATGTAGTGGAACACAATAAAACAATCTTTACCGAAATCCTTCGAGGGCGCACTGAGATATGGTCAAATGAAAATCACCTAAAATTGCATTTTTCGGCTTAAAAGCGCCACCTATACCAAAGCGCCCTCACTAAGCCACCGGCATTGATGCAAATTTGGAAAGAACTAGTCCCCATGTATCCAAATATGCAAAAATAAGCAAGGCTTTGTGAGGGCGCAGTCTCTGGGATGGCCTCAAACATAGCCCAGAATGCAAAAAGTCATGATTTGGAGCACCACCTATAGGCGCCCTCAGTAAGCCTTGAAAATTATAACGGTAGATGAAAGTAGTCTACCCATGTATTCATATACCAAAAAATCAAGGAGGCTTACTGAGGGCGCACCAAGATATTCATTGCCAAAATCCAGATTTTGACTATTTCACTATTTTTGCCCTTTTCACCCTTACCCTAAAAAGGGCCGTGAATTCCTACCCGAAGAGATCTTCGGATAAAAACGTTATTTTTGTCAGTTTTGACAATATATTTACCCCACAAAAAAAAAATCTGTGGTTTCCTGGAGCATGCTATATCACCCCCTGGTTCAAACTGGTCCAAAGTTACAGAAACTGGCTCTTAAAGAGCATACAATCGAATTTCCTTCTTAAGTAGTACTGGAATACATATTAAAAAATGAATCGAGGCGCAATTTTGGTTGACACTTTTCGAGAACGAAGTTATAAGGAGTTGTTTTTAAATCAACGATTAAGGCATTGGTTGGTCAATATATGCCTCACATCTGACTCTGAATGGTCAAACGCGTGGTGCTGGTGAATAGCCTTCAGGGAACATGGCCGTAAAGCGGTTTAGTGCCCATGGGCATTGTACTAATCCTATCTCTGGATGCTGATGCTGTCCTAGCTAGCCTAATGGGTACCTAACCAACCGCTAACAGGGAAAGCCTCTGTTCGTTTTTCCAATCGGTTGGAATGAGGATCACAACACGAACGCGTTACTGTGGTTATGTCACACTTCAAATTGGTTGTGAATTTAACTTTAACATTAGCGAGATATTTATTCCCTTGTAATGTAGCGCACCAAACTGAATTCTTACCTTCAGTCTAGCTCTCTGGAGCTTGCCTGTACCCCTGCTGAAAAGCTGGCTAGCATTCCAACCACTAGTTTCTCACTCGGTTCGTTTAATTCTCACAGAATGTTGTCACTGTCGGGTTTACATTTTTTCTGGACGTTCGGTTAGAAGTATAACGTGTCGTTCTCTCATATCAGCGAGGTGCATTGCTATCAACCAGCACTATGGTCTTGGAGTTCAGCAAATGCGAACATTGCCTTTTATTTTCCGTTTGATAGCTGGGCTTTTTCCACAGCTAACATTAATGCATGAGAGCACTATTGCTACCTTGCATTGCTGGAACCAAACGTGTCTGTTCTGTTTTCTAGGTAGTTGGCATTGGTTTATGTGTTCTGTTGTGGGTATTGTGCGGATAAATAATGAATTCCATTGAAGTTAATTGTTTGAAATATCATCTGGCATGCTAGTTATCACTGAACTCAGCTATGCTTGCCATCCCGTGCTGAACGTGCCAATAAACCTTTGAAACGGTTATATCAAAATTGAGTAAATCCACGCGTTGGCTTTTAGCTAGCTAGCATGATGACAACACTCCCACCAAATTAGCTTGCGAGCTAGGACAGCTAAAACCAATCTCTCCGCAGCATACCCATTTCAGAATGAGTCCGATCTGCTGCGAACATTGCCTGCTAGTCGCCATTGATCGTTCGCGATGAAAATGCCAATGCATCACACTGCTTGCTCCAATAGTGCTTGAAAGACACACATGCCACTTAGCTAACGTTATGAGAACATTGATCAATAATTTAAATAGATCGCTCAACAAATGTAAATGAGCATTAAGGTTAGATGCTGAACAAGCGTGGCTGAGTAGCCAGCCAGCTAACGTTTATGTTCTCTTCGCGTTGAGCTATAGCCTGTACGATATCTGATTTCTGCTTAAAGCACCGATGGAGCCTCAATTAGCTAACATGAGCTGGTCAAACGCGTAAACGCAGTGCAGCCATGGTGCTTAGCGAACATTATCACCGTCCCCATCGTTTTCAATCTATTGCCTTTTGTTAAAGGTGGCAGGAAGATTGAGATAATGAATGCGCGGTCGAGAAAATGAGCAAAATTCTCTTTATTGTATTGGACTGATTTTGATAAGGTGGTCCAACCTGGCTGGAAACGGGGCAATTGTGTTCCCTAAACCGATGAGCATAAGCCTTTATTATTATTATTATTATTATTATTATTATTATTATTATTATCATCAGCATAATATGTGCGAAAATTCCTTAGTGCAATAATTTGTCCATTTTAATATTTAATATGAATGTTAATTTTAATAAATCGGCATAAGCCCGTGTTCAGATACACCGTCTGGGCGTAAGATTTGGTTGGATGCACAAATGAAAAGACGGCAGTATCTTTCACCTCGAACTTAGCAATAACAGCAGCCAGAGATGTGACTAATGCACCGGTGTCATGTGCAGCATGTGAAATAATGCGGCATACGTGATAATTCCTCCAAACTTGAAAGATCCAACCCCTATAGTATTTGAAACGGAAATTCTCTTGGGAAAGGAACCGGGGCAAGGGGCAGAGATCGAAATCCACCAGCAAACATTGTGAATTCTAAAGGCACGAAGGAGGTCTAAGAACAAGCTAGCAGTAGCTACGTTAGCTACAGCTTTAAACTGGGAATCAGGACTGTACAGTGACCTTTAACTAGCTAGCTAGCTTCAGGAACGTTTCTCCAAAGCCTCGCTGTTAACCATGTCAGCAACTTACATAGTTTTAACTTACAGGCTGTAACAATTCGCTCATCCACATGACGTGATGTCGCAAATGAAATCCGTGAATTTGAGTTAGCCACTCGTCATTACTCAATTCAACCAACCGGCCGCTCAAAAGTTGAGTGCCAGGAGTAAAACAACACCCCCAATAACTTTATCCTCGAATAGTATCACGTAAAATAACCTACTGTTCTATATACACTCATTGAATTGAACCCACGGTCGAATTTCTGACACATGCGCAGTTTGTAGAATCGATGTTATCTTCCACTCGATACATAATGCCCGTGACCTCGTGACGTAGTTTTGACAGTTATTTCACGCTATTCAGATTCGTATTCATTCTGAAGAAAGTGACGTCCGTAAACTGCAATCCGTATTTGTAATTTAGTGAAGTTGAAACTTTATGAGTTGTATTCTCACAGAGAATTTATACACTGCATAATCTATGCGTGATTTGACTTAAACAAGAGTTTACAAATTTTTTATTTATGCACAACTATAGACTAACACGCACACATTTTTATACGTGCACGATTTTTATGTGCACACGCACGAAACTTTTGACAGTAACCTTACCCCATAAGAGTCCCTCTTCTTCACCGAATTCGTACAAGCCCGTTGATGAAAATTAGCAAGGATTATCATTATGTGTGCAGCCGCCCTCGATTTTAAGATCTTTTAAATATTGAGAAACTACTGCAGTGTGCAACCAGCATAACCCACCCTCTGCACCCTGCTCCCTACCTCTGCACCCTAACCCACCCTCTGCACCCTAACCGTCCCTCTGCACCATAACCCACCCTCTGCACACTAACCCACCCTCTGCACCCTGACCCTCCCTCTGCACCCTAACCCACCTTCTAAACCCTAACCCACCCTCTACACCCTAACCCACCCTCTGCACCCTAACCTACCCTCTAGGCACTAACCCTCCCTCTGCACCCTAACTCACCCTCTGCACCCTAACCCTCCCTCTGCACCCTAACCCACCCTCTACACCCTAACGCAACCTCTGCACCCTGACCCTCCCTCTACACCCTAACCGTCCCTCTGTACCCTAACCCTCCCTCTGCACCCTACTCCTTACCTCTGCACCCTAACCCACCCTCTGTACCCTAACCCACACTCTACACACCAACCCTCCCTCTGCACCCTAACTCACCTTCTACACACTAACCCTCCCTCTGCACCCTACTCCCACCCTCTGCACCCTAACCCACCCTCTGCACCCTACTCCCTCCCTCTGCACCCTAACCCACCCTATACACCCTTACCCACCCTATGCACCCTAACCCTCCCTCTGCACCCAAACCCACCCTCTGCACCCTAACCCACCCTCTGCACCCTGACCCTCCCTCTATACCCTAACCCACCCTCTGCACCCTCACCCACCCTCTGCACTCTAACTCACCCTCTGCACCCTAACCCACCCTCTGCACCCTAACCCTCCCTCTACACACTAACCCACCCTCTGCACCCTAACTCTCCCTCTGCACCCTAACCCACCCTCTGGACCCTGACCCTCCCTCTGCACCCTTACCCACCTTCTACATCTTAACCCACCCTCTGCACCCTAACCCACCCTCTACGCACTAACCCACCCTCTGCACCCCTAACTCTCCCCTCTGCACCCTAACCCACCCTCTGCACCCTGACCCTCCCTCTGCACCCTTACCCACCTTCTACATCTTAACCCACCCTCTGCACCCTAACCCACCCTCTACGCACTAACCCACCCTCTGCACCCTAACTCTCCCTCTGCACCCTAACCCACCCTCTGCACCCTGACCCTCCCTCTGCACCCTTACCCACCTTCTACATCCTCACCCACCCTCTGCACCCTAACCCACCCTCTGCACCCCAACCCACCCTCTGCACCCCAACCCTCCCTCTACGCACTAACCCACCCCTCTGCACCCTAACTCCTCTGCACCCTAACCCACCCTCTGCACTCTAACCCACCCTCTGCCCCCTAACCCACCCTCTGCACCCTAACCCTCCCTCTGCACCCTAACCCACCGTCTGCACACTAACCCTCCCTCTGCACCCTAACCCACCCTCTGCACCCTAACCCAGCCTCTGCACCCTAACCCACCTCTACACCCTAACCCACCCTCTGCACCCTAACCCCCTACTGCACACTAACCCACTCTCTGCACCCTAACCCTCCCTCTGCAACCTAACCCACCCTCTGCACCCTAACCCACCCCTCTGCACCCTGACCCTCCCTCTGCACCCTTACCCACCTTCTACATCCTCACCCACCCTCTGCACCCTAACCCACCCTCTGCACCCCTACCCACCCTCTGCACCCCAACCCCCCCTCTACGCACTAACCCACCCTCTGCACCCTAACTCTCCCTCTGCACCCTAACCCACCCTCTGCACTCTAACCCACCCTCTGCCCCCTAACCCACCCTCTGCACCCTAACCCTCCCTCTGCACCCTAACCCACCGTCTGCACACTAACCCTCCCTCTGCACCCTAACCCACCCTCTACACCCTAACCCACCCTCTGCACCCTAACCCAGCCTCTGCACTCTAACCCACCCTCTACACCCTAACCCACCCTCTGCACCCTAACCCCCCTACTGCACACTAACCCACTCTCTGCACCCTAACCCTCCCTCTGCAACCTAACCCACCCTCTGCACCCTAACCCACCCTCTGCACCCTGACCCTCCCTCTGCACCCTTACCCACCTTCTACATCCTAACCCACCCTCTGCCCCTAACCCACCCTCTGCACCCTAACCCTCCCTCTGCACCCTAACCCACCCTCTACACCCTAACCCACCCTCTGCACCCCTAACCCACCCTCTGCACCCTAACCCACCCTCTACACCCTAACCCACCCTCTGCACCCTAACCCCCCTACTGCACACTAACCCACTCTCTGCACCCTAACCCTCCCTCTGCAACCTAACCCACCCTCTGCACCCTAACCCACCCTCTGCACCCTGAACCTCCCTCTATACCCCAATCCACCCTCTGCACTCTAACTCACCCTCTGCACCCTAACCCACCCTCTGCACCCTAACCCTCCCTCTACGCACTAACCCACCCTCTACACCCTAACCCACCCTCTGCACCCTGACCCACCCTCTGCACCCTGACCCTCCCTCTGCACCCTTACCCACCTTCTACATCCTAACCCACCCTCTGCACCCTAACCCACTCTCTGCACTCTGACCCACCCTCTGCACCCTGACCCTCCCTCTTTACCCTAACCCACCCTTTGCACCCTAACCCACCCTCTGCACCCTAACCCACCCTCTGCACTCGAACCCACCCTCTGCACCCCAACCCTCCCTCTACGCACTAACCCACCCTCTGCACCCTAACTCTCCCTCTGCACCCTAACCCACCCTCTGCACTCTAACCCACCCTCTGCCCCCCTAACCCACCCTCTGCACCCTAACCTCCCTCTGCACCCTAACCCACCGTCTGCACACTAACCCTCCCTCTACACCCTAACCCAGCCTCTGCACCCTAACCCACCCTCTACACCCTAACCCACCCTCTGCACCCTAACCCCCCTACTGCACACTAACCCACTCTCTGCACCCTAACCCTCCCTCTGCAACCTAACCCTCCCTCTGCACCCTAACCCACCCTCTGCACACTAACCCTCCTCTGCACCCTAACCCACCCTCTGCACCCTAACCCACCCTCTGCACACTAACCCACCCTCTGCACCCTAACCCTCCCTCTGCACCCCTAACCCTCCCTCTGCACCCTAACCCTCCCTCTGCACCCTAACCCTCCCTCTGCACCCTAACCCTCCCTCTGCACCCTAACCCACCCTCTGCACACTAACCCACCCTCTGCACCCTAACCCCCCTCTGCACCCTAACCCTCCCTCTGCACACTAATCCACCCTCTGCACCCTAACCCTCCCTCTGCACCCTAACCCACCCTTTGCACCCTAACTCACCCTCTACACCCTAACCCACCCTCTGCATCCTATTCCTCTGTGTCCTACCCCTTCCCTCTGCACTCTACCCCCTTCATTTGTGCTTTAACCCCTCCTTGTACACCCTACACCCTCCCTATATGTCCTAACCCACCCTTCGCCCTCCCTGTGTGTCCTAACCCACCCTACGCCCTCCCTGTGTGTCCTAACTCACCCGACGCCCTCCCTGTGTGTCCTAACCCACCCTCTGCATTTTACTCCACTGGAATCCAGTCTCTGTCTCTCGCCAGGGGAAATACTGCTTTGCATAAACCGCTCCTTATCCTGATTGACTGAATTATTCTTACTGCTTTTCCAAAGAAGCCAGTGTTACTTAAACATGTTAAATATAAATTTGTCCCCCAGATAGACCCTGGAAGATCGTCTTCCTTCCCCAGGGAGAATCAGGGAGCAGACCTCAGCGTGCCATCCTCAGGGGGCCCGGGAGCAGTTCCAGAGATGCCTTAAACTGCATCAGTCTGCATTTCTGCAGTGTACAATTACACTCCAAATGTTTCTGTGTTCCTTATAAGGTCAAGGACTCCACCGGGCTTAGGAAAGTATCTTTATTAGAACCTTTTACACTTGGATCTCACATGTACAAAAACCAGAATTATCCCAAGTTGAAATATACTTGACATTAATAAATCAACATAACACAGGAAGCAGAAAGCCGAAGTCGAAGAAAATAACAGTAATGCATTCGTCAGCATAAACCTGTAATGTAACCTTAACCCAAATCAACACGATATTCTGCACATTCCGGTAAACATGAGTCACCCTGCCTGTGGCATACCTGTAACACTTAAATAACACTCTTCATTAGCCCTATACTCTTTCCCACAGGTGTGTGCTTTTGGACAGATTTTAATCCGCCTGAAACTGATAAAAACAAGAACGATATTATTATGCGCAGGAGAACATTAAAGTGCCGTAAGAGTTCAACCGCATTTGAAAAGTGAAGTTGTTCTTGTCCGAATGTTACTCTGTACACACTGACTGAACCCACTTTGACCAATCAGAGACTGCCAGCATTGACCCCAACTGACTCCTTACTGCTCAGAGAAATTTATTTAATATAATCTTTGTCTCATATTATACACTGTGATACTGCCATATTTCATAAGAAAAATGACAAATTTAGAAAAAAAGAACATTCAATTTGTACTCCTGAAGATACACTGCCCATATACTTTGAGCACCTGTAGGACCAAACATAGTTACTAAATGTGAGGCAAGAGGCAGAGTAACTAGATTTGACCACTGGAAACCGTGTTTGGCACTGGAAAACTTGGGTGCATCTCAGTTCTCTTATTTGATATTCCCTTGCTCCTCGCTTGAACTTAAGTTATTCCAGATCTGTCCACTTGCTGGCCGTCTCAAAGCTCTTACTTCTGCTGTGAGGAGCGAGGAGGGAGGAGGGAGGAGGGAGCTCCTCCTGCTGTGAGGAGCGAGGAGGGAGGAGGGAGCTCCTCCTGCTGTGAGGAGCGAGGAGCGAGGAGGGAGGAGCAAGGAGAGAGCTCATCACAATGATCCAACTTTTGTCTCGTGTGACTCACTTCTCGAGAGAGTACGAAAGCGCCATGAAAATTTACTCTGAATGACAGCTTGTGGCGCTAAGTTTAGATAAAGAATAAATAAATATATTTAAATGTTCTTTGGCTCGTAGTTACAATATTAATTCCATCAATATTGCAAAATCCTCTCAGTATCCAATGCTGTACACTGCAAGATATCCTCGGTTTCTCTGAAAATACAATGAGCATTTCTGTGGTCCTGAAGCCAGTCTTAGAGAAAAATCTAAACCGCTCACTAACAGGCCCAGAACAGGGGCGGGAAACTGGCGTTTGGCAGAACCGGTGTGGGAGCAGGTTTCTGTATCCACCAATTCCCCTGACTAACTGAGCTAATCGGCTGTGCACACTAACTTCAGTTTACTCAAGGATTAAATCACTGAACAATGGTTCATTTTCAACAAAAGAACGGTACTTCGGGGTCACTCACAAGCATTTCAAGAAATGCAGCTGAAATGTGTGATTTCATAAGTGGTTTGATGAAGTAATTAAAGGCCGGAAAAGCTGTATGAAAACAAATGATATACAAGAGAAAGATGTCAGAAGTGCACACATGCCGGGTGTATTCTGAAGCAGCTCCTCAGTCCTGCAAGCGCTGTGTATGATGAGCTACATAAATGGAGTTTTTTGCAGGGGTTAAAAAAAAAAAAAAAAAAAAATCACCTCAGGGAGACGCTCAAAATTCAAATTCAAAATCTATTCCAAATCATAGGTAACTTTAGTTAGTGGATAAACTAAAAGTTAGCTAGCTGCAGTTCATACATATCCATAAAAATAAGTATGACAGAGATATGGTAAATAAATATATTGTTCAACTAAATAACAAGAGGATACAGGCTCACACAAACTCAGCATAGCACTTTACTTATCCTTCTTTCCTACGCAGTGTTGCTTTATTTATTTATTTATTTTTAATCTTTCCTACACAGCTAAAGCGAGAGTATTGAGAAAATGACCTCACACTGGACAGAAGTTGGACCCCTATTAGCCACAAACACTGTGTGCCATCATAGTGTGTTTTCACATCAAACGTCAAAAAAAAACCCCTCACTTCTAAAAACCCATTTCCTTGTGTTTTCACTCCTAACATGGTCTCTGTGCATCTCTCTGCGCTTCCCTGGTGGGAGGGACAAAGATGCAACTAAATGATGCAAATCAAGGAAACCTGGATGCAATTTAAGACAATTGAGATGCTCCTCCTGTTTTTGTCAAAGGAAGTGCTTTTACACAGGAGGTGCTTTGACACAGGAAGTAATTTTGCACAGGAAGTGCTTTTACACAGGAAGACATTTTACAGGCATGGCAGCTTTTGCCTGATCCCCAGCAATGACAACAGAATTTGCATTAAGCAGTGAGGCAGATGGTGAAAGCTTTGTGGATCAGGCAAGTGTTATGACTGACCCGAGATCAGCTAATGGACACGAAGTTGGCGGGAAAGATCCCGACACGGCCATGCAGCTGCCCCTCCCACCAGTCAAACTGCGAATCTGTCTTGGTTGTCACGGTGATCCTGTCGCCCACGTTGAAGCTCAGGTCTCCAGGCTGCTGTCCAGTGAAGGGGTGAATTGCCGTGACGACCATGGGGCCAACCGATGCTCCACTGGGGGCTGGAAGCAGAAACACAGATCAGTTACCCAGCAGTCCCATACAGGTCACACCATCAGTGCCGGTCATTAACACACACCTCAGTCTAAGGCACATAAGTACCCCGCAGTCCCATACAGGTCACACCATCAGAGCCGGTCATTAACACACACCTCAGTCTAAGGTACATAAGTACCCTGCAGTCCCATACAGGTCACACCATCAGAGCCGGTCATTAACACACACCTCAGTCTAAGGCACATAAGTACCCTGCAGTCCCATACAGGTCACACCATCAGAGCCGGTCATTAACACACACCTCAGTCTAAGGTACATAAGTACCCTGCAGTCCCATACAGGTCACACCATCAGAGCCGGTCATTAACACACACCTCAGTCTAAGGCACATAAGTACCCTGCAGTCCCATACAGGTCACACCATCAGAGCCGGTCATTAACACATACCTCAGTCTAAGGCACAGAAGTACCCTGCAGTCCCATACAGGTCACACCATCAGAGCCGGTCATTAACACACACCTCAGTCTAAGGTACATAAGTACCCTGCAGTCCCATACAGGTCACACCATCAGAGCCGGTCATTAACACACACCTCAGTCTAAGGCACATAAGTACCCTGCAGTCCCATACAGGTCACATCATCAGTGCCGGTCATTAACACACACCTCAGTCTAAGGCACAGAAGTACCCTGCAGTCCCATACAGGTCACACCATCAGAGCCGGTCATTAACACACACCTCAGTCTAAGGCACATAAGTACCCTGCAGTCCCATACAGGTGACACAATCAGTGCCGGTCATTAACACACACCTCAGTCTAAGGCACATAAGTACCCTGCAGTCCCATACAGGTCACACCATCAGTGCTGGTCATTAACACACACCTCAGTCTAAGGCACATAAGTACCCTGCAGTCCCATACAGGTCACACCATCAGTGCTGGTCATTAACACACACCTCAGTCAAAGGCACATAAGTACCCAGCAGTCCCATACAGGTCACATCATCAGTGCCGGTCAATAACACACACCTCAGTCTAAGGCACATAAGTACACAGCAGTCCCATACAGGTCACATCATCAGTGCCGGTCATTAACACACACCTCAGTCTAGGGAACATAAGTACCCTGCAGTCCCATACAGGTCACACCATCAGTGCCGGTCATTAACACACACCTCAGTCTAAGGCACAGAAGTACCCTGCAGTCCCATACAGGTCACACCATCAGAGCCGGTCATTAACACACACCTCAGTCTAAGGCACATAAGTACCCTGCAGTCCCATACAGGTCACACCATCAGTGCCGGTCATTAACACACACCTCAGTCTAAGGCACATAAGTACACAGCAGTCCCACACAGGTCACATCATCAGTGCCGGTCATTAACACACACCTCAGTCTAAGGTACATAAGTACCCTGGAGTCCCACACAGGTCACACCATCAGAGCCGGTCATTAACACACACCTCAGTCTAAGGCACATAAGTACCCTGCAGTCCCATACAGGTGACACAATCAGTGCCGGTCATTAACACACACCTCAGTCTAGGGAACATAAGTACCCTGCAGTCCCATACAGGTGACACAATCAGTGCCGGTCATTAACACACACCTCAGTCTAAGGTACATAAGTACCCTGGAGTCCCATACAGGTCACATCATCAGTGCTGGTCATTAACACACACCTCAGTCTAAGGCACATAAGTACCCTGCAGTCCCATACAGGTCACACCATCAGTGCTGGTCATTAACACACACCTCAGTCTAAGGCACATTAGTACCCAGCAGTCCCACACAGGTCACACCATCAGTGCCGGTCATTAACACACACCTCAGCCTAAGGCACATAAGTACCCTGCAGTCCCATACAGGTCACACCATCAGTGCTGGTCATTAACACACACCTCAGTCTTAGGACCGTAAATACCCTGCAGTCCCATACAGGTCACACCATCAGTGCCAGGCCAGGGCTGGCGATAAGCGGTATCGCATCGCAAAATGCGATCAGTTTTTTTTAAATGCGTCAATCTGCGACGGGCATTTGAAATCCCCATCGCATATTTTGCGATACAGTCTTTGGATTATGTGTATAAAAGTTTTAGTCCAGTTTTGAACAAAAACGGGCTACTACAGTCTCTTAATATTGTCCTGATTGGCCTCCGCCACCGCACTATGGATAACCTGACGGCGCGACTCTGAAACAATGGTAGTGAGTGGAATTACCCTGGAATTTATTAAAACACTGAAGTCAGTGGCGTCACCAAGGGGGGGAAAACCCCCCATGTGCCCCCCAATGAAGATATGTAAATAAAGAAATGAAGAGTATCTCGATCGCTCGACAGAATAAATGAAATGCGCCGCCGCCGCCGCCGCCCCCCGCCCCGGTCAACAAAATAAATGCGAAACAAACGTTTCGTGTGTGCCCCCTCATCAAACTGTTGCGCACCCCTTGTTTACCCCCAGAATAAAAAGTCTGGTGACGCCACTGACTAGAGTGGACATTAATGTCATTGGCTGCACCAACTGCAAAACGTGAGATGCGTCTGCCATCTTGTGTAAGGATTCGGCGGGGGAATTGCGCAATCAAACGTTGTACGTTTGTATGTGCGACTAGATAAGATGAAAAACACTGGACTGGTGTCGCACATCAGCCTACTAGCACGACCATTATTTAATAAGTTATTATTTTGTTTACGGGTGTTTGTTGTCAGAAAATTCTTAATAGTTCGTTCATATTCAAAAAATTTAATTTCAACTAAATATATATTAAAGAGTTGTATAGTTATGTCTAAGGAATGCGGTTTTCAAATTTTGAACACATGTACATTTGTATTCGTACCTTGAATTCCTGTAGTTCTCTTTATTCTAGATTATGACAATTTCTATTTTAATAATTAAATGTTCATCTTGGTTCATCAATTTCTTTCACAGTAAAAATACTGCGTCTCATAAAAATCAGTCCTGAATATTCACTCACTCACAGCCTGAGCCAGGTGAGTGGCTTAGGTAGAACCAACTAAAACTTACTAATTCCTCTTCAGTTACTGAGTTACTACATGTGAGCTGTAAGTGGGACCCAGTTGGTAAGTCCAAGTAGTTTTAATACAGCAATGCTACTGTAACTCAGCTGCCTTGGTCTTCATTAGGCTATGCTGAATAGTTTTAGTACTGTTAGCTAAGTTTTCTAAGAGTTGAACATAAAAAGTTAAAATGCATATACAGACATTTATGTTAAGTTTAATTTTTGCTACACAGTTCTGAAAAATGCCAAAAATGCCACAGATTTCCAGAGACTGCGTAGCGTTTATGCTAAGCAGTTATTTGCCAGCCCTGCAGTCATTAACACACCTCAGTATAAGGAACAGAAGTACCCTGCAGTCCAGTACAGTTCATACTATCAGCGCCTGTCGATAATCCTTAATTGCATAATATGACTATATCAATGAAATTATGTCAATGACATAATTTCTTTCACAATTTTTGTTAAAATGTACAATAAAATGATAATCCATGGTATCATCAAGAAATGTGAGAACAAATGTCAATCGCTAAATTAGTTAGAGCTTTTTTATTTATGAAGAAAAAATGTTTTTGTCAATTCCCCAAATTTACATGACATGGGTCGAAATGACTTGTTACTATTTGTATCGATTGGTGAAATAAAATTTCATTGCAAAGAAAATTATTTATTTATTTATTGAACCTTTATTTACCCAGGTTGGTCCCACTGAGATTAAAGTCTGTTTTACAAGAGAGACCTGGCCAAGACTAGCATAGTACAGTACATCGGCAAAGTCACATCAAGAGAAAAACAAACCAAGCAATACCATATACAATACACAATACCATATACTATATGTTATTAATTGCTTATTTCCGTATCGCCTTGGTATTGGCCTGAGGGTCGCTGTGTTGCAGCCTCAGGCTAATACCGCGACCGAAAGGCCAATACCAAGGCAATGTAAAAATAAGGAATTTATAATATTTTTATGAATTGGTTAAGTATGTTGTGCTATCATGACAATATTATGACTATGACTTCTGAAGTACGCGACTTCAAGACTCATTAAAGAGCTGAATGCTAGGTCCGCGACTGCCGTCTGCTTCTTTGAAGAGAGCGAATGCCACAGTTGCCAATGGTTACTTGTGCACGTGCTGAACTCGGCCAATACAGGTCGGCCAAAACAAGATATATTGTCAGGCTGTTTTTGCTGTATGCGGGCAATAACATACATGACCAATTAATAAATACCATATACAATACACAATACCAATACCAATACCTAAGAGTGCAGCAGTCACAACTCAGTTAGAATGAACATTTTAATAGACTCTGCTTTCATACACTTCATAACAGCTCAAAATTACTAAATCTCCCTCTGTAAGCGGTTCCAGGTTGAGGGTGCAGAGAACCTAAAGGCCCTCTTGCCCAACTCAGTCCGAGTCTGAGGAACAATCATTAGCACAATGTCCTGAGAACCCAATCCAAAGGAGCCACTTTTCTGGGGCATATAACATGATAAATACCGTAAAGTTCCGTGTATACGGCGCACCAGTTTATAAGGCGCACCCCGACTTGGGGACTTGTCAAAAAAAAAAAAAAATCATACAAATTTCCATCCAAATCTTGCGTGTGTCATACATATTATCTCTCCTCAAAATTTTCCTAGAATGCCGCATGTATTTGTCCTGTTTTTTTCCCTTTCCTTTTCAACTTCCACCATGAGAAGTGATTATTCATCGGACATCGGCGAAAAATGGAAGGCGCAAGACGCAAGACATCAACCAATATGCCGACAGCGCCTATGCCCACGCATATGCCACTGTCATCACTCATCACTTCCCCCTAGGCTTTTATAGAAAAACTTGTGGCGGCAACATCTTTGAAGGAATAAGTTGATGATAGCAGAGGGATCCTACGTTGAGACGTTAATCACTCTTTATTGTTTCGCCTGGAGGGATTAACGCGCCATTTAAATGATTCAATGGAACATGTCGGTTCATACATTCTCATTTATCGTCAAAAAATGTCAATTTTCAAAGAAGCAGAATACAACAAATGACACTGTTAATGCAGAGGATATAGCCATCAACAAAAGGTAAGTTCATTGATGGTAGTTTATGTAACTCGGTCATAATCATTTACTGTGACTGAAAGGTAAGACGCTAGCTTGGAAAGCCTCGCGCCGTAGATGCGTGCACGCTATATAATGGACTATAGGACAGCGTGTATGTTTTTGAATTCATCACAGTGATACGTATACATTGCATTGGGGAAGTTATTTGCGGAGTTGCAGGGAACACTTTGAAAGGACAACTGCCGTGCTGGTGCTGAGCCGTAACCAAATACCACATTGCACAATAAAGCTGCACTAGGGCACTTAGTAAGCTCGAGCTGCTTAGTTCTCGAGGCAAGTAAATGGCGCGTCAGACAGGATTTCTATCCCGCAATGAAGCCTCTATCCCTCTCTGTCTGCATTCTACCATTGTAGCTCCATGCTTCTACGATGGTTATTTGTATTAACGTTATCATGGAAAGTGAAATGTGAAAAAGTTCATTCATAGATAAAAATTAAAATCCTGCATTTAAAAAATGTTGAATCGGTAATTTCTTTCCATTTATTAAGCTGTGCAAACACTCGTGCGCATATAGCCCCAGTTTGACCTTATAAAATCGGGTGTACGTTTGCATGTATGTCGGAACTTTTGTCGCGATTCTGTTGTTCCCTTATATAAGGCGCATCCCCAACTTTTCATATTTCCCGACGTAAAAACAAATGCACCATATACACGGAACTTTACGGTAATATGGGATTCTACCAAGAATAGCCTAGATAATTGATAAAACAAACCAATGCCTAAGTCGACATCCGGAAAGAGATAGTCAATTAACCTTTGAATACAGAACACAACGATGTGTTGAACTTATGCAGTTTGTAATGAAAAATGCTTTTGCCATTTGAAAATTATTTGTATTATTTACTTGTTTGGCCGAATAATAATATCCACAAGCACTTTTTTTTTTTTTTTTTTTAAAGATTATTTTTTTGGGAATTTTCCTTTATTTGACAGTTGTACAGAATAGAGAGACAGGAAGGTTGAGGAGAAGAATGGGGGCAGACATGCAGCAAATGACCCGAGCCGGAATCGAACCCTGGTCACTGCGAGAAGGACACAGCCTTTATGGTATGCGCGCTTAGACCGATGAGCCACCGGGGCGCAATATCCACAAGCACTTTAACTCATTTACAAGCATTTATACATTTCCCACTGTCCTCATGACTGTCAAGAAATTAGCAAAATATGGCCGATGGGTGGCACTAGGTGGCTACACACGGCTACCTATGAAATCATTGATCATTGTACATTACGTTATAGTCCCAAGAATATCATCATTAATTGTCCTGGAATGGAGTGACATTTTAGAAATGTCACCAATAGTGTCAATCCATGAGCAGACTCACATTCATCTCGCACATCTCATTAGTTTGTCGTAAAGTTATGCTCGTCAGTGCTACGCCTCTGCTAGTGTTCAGTGCCACAAAATGCGTTGGGGCTTTGGTTCCATTAACCTCCTAAACCCAAACGCCCCCTACTGGTCGCCAGTGCTACGAGATTTACTTAAGTCAATCCAATTAGCAAAATACATCATTATTTATTCAGGATCCTTTAGAGACATACATTCTTGAAATCTTAAGAGTCATTGTTCCAGTTAAAATATCAAATTATAGCCTTAATTAAAGCATTTCAACCACCATGTTCACCCATGTGCATTTATTGCAGGTCACCGCCCTCTTCCTAATTCATGCCCTGGTAAATGTTCGAGGATCATCGTAAAATGCGAAACTTCATTTCAAAAAATCTTTAAGCAATTGGGCTTCGAGAAAAATCTACTAAAATCTTTATTTACTTCTGTTTACTCTTTATGATTTTCCGAGGTTAACCGGCAGATGCAAGGCAAATCAACATTTTGCATCATGTAAACCCTCTTTTCCTCATCTTAGAAGTTGCATTGGTTTTCACTTTCTCTTAACATAAGACGCTGAACATAACCGGTGATTTCCGTGAAAAGCAATGCTTATTCGCATGTACTTGCCAAACTGATAGGAACTCCCTCAATCCCTTTACACTGACTGTAGTGTAAGAGTCTTCCCATTTGCACCATTGCATGGTAACTAATGTGTCAGCAAAGACTCTGAGAGTAAGACACTTCACTAAGGAATAATTTGTGGTATCAGTCACGTGGGTGCCCCGCTCCTTTAGACTGACTTGCGGCGGGTCCTGAATGTATTGATTCCAATGGGGGAAAGTGAATGTGAGCACAGATTATCACCAATTATTTCGCCCCGTTGTCACAGAATTAAATGCTGGACTTTTTCACAGGTCACATATCTTCCGAACATTCTGACACTGCAATGACATTTTTAAGACCAACAGATCAGGAGAAAATGAACTTTGTTCAAGACCTGGGTCTCTCTCAGCAGCGCTCACGTAACATCTGGCGATACAGAAATACAGTATGGACCGCAGGAAACCATGAATAGAAATTTAGAACTGAAATAATGCTTGTGTTTCTATGCACTGTAATACTACTATTGTCACTGAGGTTTGATCGTTTATAGAGGGGGAAAGTAATATGGCCCATTAGATTGCTATGATCTTGCACTGGGTTGATATCAGATATTTAAAAAGCAGCAAAATAAGGTGCAAACATTAAATGTGTACCGTATTTTGCATTGTTGTCCATGCATGTTAAAATTACTAAAACCTTGTGAAGCAAAAGGATGTAATAATAGGAACACGCTATCCATCTTTTCTTTTCCCAAGGAAGCAGACAGGTAAGAAATAAATGAGCAACTGTGGTATTTCATTGCAGCTTCATAAGTTTGAACTAGATAGTGACTTAATCTCACAAAAAGACATTATTGTAGCCCCGGACGGAGTGTCCGGGGGTACTATGAATTTGCGGTGGTTGCGCATTTGCGTCCTGGCCCAGAAGTACCTGTGCATGAGGGAAACGATAGAGGATAGATGATAGTGATAGAAGAAGAACAGTATCAATATTATGCCAAATTATTGCTTCAGAAAACCGATCTTTCTGAACTACAAATTTGAATAGCATTGGCGCTGTATAGATGAAGTGGTTGCAACAGAGGACAGCAAATTTTTCAGTCACAAGAGAGCATTTTTGGAATTGCTAGATAGATAGTATGGGCAAGTATATTGAGCAGTTTGCACATGAGGCTTAGCTGAGGAGTTTAATTTATGCAACTGTTGAAAAACAGGGTTGGGACCGAACAGCCTGGAAAATTAGCAAGGTTACCTTTATAAGATTGGGAATTCTTACCATCGGGCGAATTTCAAAAACCGCTAAATCGCTGCCTAGTTGAACTTCGTTCTGATGACGACACACGGAATGCACACTTGTCCACTCGCTCACTCACTGTCTTTACATTGTTTTCAATGTAGAACTTTCACAACATAACGCCCTACATTGTGGGTGAGTGCACATTTGGAACGCGGCTGTATTGTAACCAAATAATCTCCATGGGAACTCAGCTGAGCTGTTAGATATCAAATCAGCCAAGATAGAAAAGATAGAGAAATTCGACGTGCTTCATGTCTTTTGACTGTTCCCTGAGGCCAAACTATGTACTTCTGTGCGACAAAAACTACAGTACTGTGACAACAACAAATTTTCCAAACTTTTTGTGAAATTTCATGAAGAGGGATTCAAATTTATGGAAGTTAAAGTGATTCAAAAGTATGTTTTCATTCTGTCTGCTCTCAGCTCCCACTCTAGCTGTGACATCACGCACTCTAGCATTTGCCATTCATTCCAATGGGAAAATTTTTGTCACTTTTTTGGGAATTATCCGGACACTGCACAACGAAACTCAACCAAAATGGATAGGCTTCATCATCGGACCATTGTCAACATGCATCTGAAATATGAAAAGGATTGGAAAAGAATTGCCGTCTGTAGAGCATTAAAAAGAAAATCTCTACAGACGCGGACGCACAACGACCACAAATCCATAGTACCCCTGGACACTCCGTCCGGGGCTGCACTGAGAATAAACCACTTCTACACTGAGAAAAAAGCACTGTTACACTGAAAATAAAGCACTATTCCATGGAGAATAAAGCACTTATGCACTGAGAATAAAGCAATTTTACACTAAGAATAAAGCACTTTTGCACTGAGAAGAAAGCACTTCTGCACTGAGAATAAAGCACTTTTGCATTGAGAATAAAGCATTTCTACACTGAAAATAAAGTACTTCTACAGTGAGAATAAAGCACTTTTGCACAGAGAATAAAGCACTTTTACACTGAGAATAAAGCACTTTTACAATGAGAATAAAGCACTTCTACACTGAGAGTAAAGCAATTCTGCACTGAGAATAAAGCACTTCTGCACTGAGAATAAAGCACTTCTACACTGAGAATAAAGCGCTTTTGCACTGAGAATAAAGCACTTCTACACTGAAAATAAAGCACTTCTACACGGAGAATAAAGCACTTCTACATGGAGAATAAAGCACTTCTGCACTGAGAATAAAGCACTTCTGCACTGAGAATTAAGCACTTCTGCACTGAAAATAAAGCACTTTTACTCTGAAAATAAAGCACATCTGCACTGAGAATAAAGCACCTCTGCACAGAGAATAAAGCACTTTCACACTGAGAATAAAGAACTTCTGCACTGAGAATAAAGCACTTCTGCACTGAGAATTAAGCACTTCTGCACTGAGAATAAAGCACTTCTACACTGAGAATAAAGCGCTTCGGCACTGAGAATAAAGCACTTTCACACTAAGAATAAAGCAATTATACACTGAGAATAAAGCACTTCTACACTGAGAATAAAGCACTTCCACACTGAGAATAAAACACTTTTACACTGAGAATAAAGCACATCTGCACTTAGAATGAAGCACTTCTACACAGAGAATAAAGCACTTCTGCACTGAGAATAAAGCACTTTTACACTGAGAATGAAGCACTTCTGCACAGAGAATAAAGCACTTTTACACTGAGAATAAAGCACTTCTGCACTGAGAATAAAGCACCTTTGCACAGAGAACAAAGCACTTCTGCACTGAGAATAAAGCACTTCTACACTGAGAATAAAGCACTTTTACACTGAGAATAAAGCACTTCTACACTGAGAATAAAACACTTTTACACTAAGAATAAAGCACTTCTGCACTGAGAATAAAGCACTTTTACACTGAGAATAAAGCACTTCTGCACTGAGAATAAAGCACTTTTACACTGAGAATAAAGCACCTCTGCACTGAGAATAAAGCATCTCTGCACTGAGAAAAAAGCACTTCTGCACAGAGAATAAAGCACCTCTGCACTGAGAATAAAGCACATCTGCACTGAGAATAAAGCACTTCTGCACTGAGAATAAAGCACTTTTACGCTGAGAATAAAGCACTTCTGCACAGAGAATAAAGCACTTTTACAATGAGAATAAAGCACTTCTGCACTGAGAATAAAGCACCTTTGCACAGAGAACAAAGCACTTCTGCACTGAGAATAAAGCACTTCTACACTGAGAATAAAGCACTTCTGCACTGAGAATAAAGCACTTTTACACTGAGAATAAAGCACTTCTACATTGAGAATAAAACACTTTTACACTGAGAATAAAGCACTTCTGCACTGAGAATAAAGCACTTCTGCACTGAGAATAAAACACTTCTGCACAGAGAATAAAGCACTTTTACACTGAGAATAAAGCACTTCTGCACTGATGATAAGCACTTCTGCACTGAGAATAAAGCACTTTACACTGAGAATAAAGCACTTTTACACTGTGAATAAAGCACTTCTGCACTGACAATAAAGCACTTCAGTACAGAGAATAAAGGATTTTTGCACTGAGAATAAAGCACTTCTGCACTGAGAATAAAGCCTTTCTGCACTGAGAATAAAGCCTTCTACACTGAGAATAAAGCACTTCTGCACAGAGAATAAAGCACTTCTGCACTGAGAATAAAGCCTCCACACTGATGATAAAGCACTTCTACACTGAAAATAAAGCACCTCTGCACTGAGAATGAAGCACTTCTGCAGTGAGAATAAAGCACTTTTACACTGAGAATAAAGCACTCTGCACTGGAGAATAAAGCACCTCTACACTGAGAATTAGAAAAGGACTTTCATGCACTGGGAGAATAAAAGCAATCTCTTTGCACTGAGAATAAAGCACTTCTGCACTGAGAATAAAGCACTTCTGCACTGAGAATAAAGCAGTTTTACACTGAGAATAAAGCACTTCTGCACAGAGAATAAAGCACTTCTACACTGAGAATAAAACACTTCTGCACAGAGAGTAAAGCACTTTTACACTGAGAATAAAGCACCTCTGCACTGAGAATAAAGCACTTCTGCACTGAGAATAAATCACTTCTGCACTGAGAATAAAGCACTTCTGCACTGAGAATAAAACACTTCTGCACTGAGAATAAAGCACTTCTGCACTGAGAATAAAGCACTTTTAGACTGAGAATAAAGCACTTCTACACGGAGAATAAAGCACTTCTGCACTGAGAATAAAGCACTTTTACACTGAGAATAAAGCACTACTGCACTGAGAATAAAGCACTTTTACACTCAGAATAAAGCACTTCTACACTGAGAATAAAGCACTTCTGCACTGAGAATAAAGCACTTTTACACTGAGAATAAAGCACTACTGCACTGAGAATAAAGCACTTTTACACTGAGAATAAAGCACTTCTGCACTGAGAATAAAGCACTTTTACACTGAGAATAAAGCACTACTGCACTGAGAATAAAGCACTTCTGCACTGAGAATAAAGCACCTCTGCACTGAGAATAAAGCACTTCTGCACTGAGAATAAAGCACTTCTGCACTGAGAATAAAGCACTTTAGACTGGAGAATAAAAGCACTTCTACATTGAGAAAGCACTCTTGCACTGAGAATAAAGCACTTTTACACTCAGAATAAAGCACTTCTGCACAGAGATTACACTGAGAATAAAGCACTTCTGCACTGAGAATAAAGCACTTTTACACTGAGAATAAAGCACTTCTGCACTGAGAATAAAGCACTTCTGCACTGAGAATAAAGCACTTCTGCACTGAGAATAAAGCACTTGAGAATGCACTGAGAATAAAGCACTTTTGCACTGAGAATAAAGCACCTCTGCACTGAGAATAAAGCACTTCTGCACTGAGAATAAAGCACTTCTGCACTGAGAATAAAGCACTTTGCACAGAGAATAAAGCACTTCTGCACTGAGAATAAAACACTTTTACACTGAGAATAAAGCACTTCTACACTGAGAATAAAGCACTTTTGCACTGAGAATAAAGCACTTCTGCACTGAGAATAAAGCACTTCTGCACTGAGAATAAAGCACTTCTGCACTGAGAATAAAGCACTGCACTGAGAATACACTGAGAATAAAGCACTTGCACTGAGAATAAAGCACTTCTGCACTGAGAATAAAGCACTTTAAAGCACTGAGAATAAAGCACTTCTGCACTGAGAATAAAGCACTTTTGCACTGAGAATAAAGCACTTCTGCACTGAGAATAAAGCACTTCTGCACTGAGAGAATACTGAGCACTTCTGCACTGAGAATAAAGCACTTCTGCACTGAGAATAAAGCACTTCTGCACTGAGAATAAAGCACTTCTGCACTGAGAATAAAGCACTTCTGCACTGAGAATAAAGCACTTTTACACTGAGAATAAAGCACTTCTGCACTGAGAATAAAGCACTTCTGCACTGAGAATAAAGCACTTCTGCACTGAGAATAAAGCACTTCTGCACTGAGAATAAAGCACTTTTACACTGAGAATAAAGCACTTTTGCACTGAGAATAAAGCACTTTCTGAGAATAAAGCACTGAGAATAAAGCACTTTTGCACTGAGAATAAAGCACTTCTGCACTGAGAATAAAGCACTTCTGCACTGAGAATAAAGCACTTCTACACTGAGAATAAAGCACTTCTGCACTGAGAATAAAGCACTTCTGCACACTGCACTGAGAATAAAGCACTTCTGCACTGAGAATAAAGCACTTTACACTGAGAATAAAAAGCACTTCTGCACTGAGAATAAAGCACTTCTGCACTGAGAATAAAGCACTTCTGCACTGAGAATAAAGCACTTCTGCACTGAGAATAAAGCACTTCTGCACTGAGAATAAAGAATAAAGCACTTTACACTGAGAATAAAGCACTTCTGCACTGAGAATAAAAAGCACACTTCTACACTGAGAATAAAGCACTTCTGCACTGAGAATAAAGCACTTCTGCACTGAGAATAAAGCACTTCTGCACTGAGAATAAAGCACTTCTGCACTGAGAATAAAGCACTTCTGCACTGAGAATAAAGCACTTTTAGACTGAGAATAAAGCACTTCTGCACTGAGAATAAAGCACTTCTGCACTGAGAATAAAGCACTTCTGCACTGAGAATAAAGCACTTTTGCACTGAGAATAAAGCACTTCTGCACTGAGAATAAAGCACTTCTGCACTGAGAATAAAGCACTTCTGCACTGAGAATAAAGCACTTCTGCACTGAGAATAAAGCACTTTTACACTGAGAATAAAGCACTTCTGCACTGAGAATAAAGCACTTTTACACTGAGAATAAAGCACTGAGAATAAAGCACTTCTGCACTGAGAATAAAGCACTTTTGCACTGAGAATAAAGCACTTCTGCACTGAGAATAAAGCACTTTGCACTGAGAATAAAGCACTGGAGAATTCTGCACTGAGAATAAAGCACTTCTGCACTGAGAATAAAGCACTTCTGCACTGAGAATAAAGCACTTCTGCACTGAGAATAAAGCACTTCTGCACTGAGAATAAAGCACTTCTGCACTGAGAATAAAGCACTTCTGCACTGAGAATAAAGCACTTTTACACTGAGAATAAAGCACTTGAGAATAAAGCACTTTGCACTGAGAATAAAGCACTTTGCACTGAGAATAAAGCACTTCTGCACTGAGAATAAAGCACTTTTACACTGAGAATAAAGCACTTCTGCACTGAGAATAAAGCACTTTTACACTGAGAATAAAGCACTTCTACACTGAGAATAAAGCACTTCTGCACTGAGAATAAAGCACTTCTGCACTGAGAATAAAGCACTTTTACACTGAGAATAAAGCACTTCTGCACTGAGAATAAAGCACTTCTGCACTGAGAATAAAGAATAAAGCACTTTGCACTGAGAATAAAGCACTTCTGCACAGAGAATAAAGCACTTTTACACTGAGAATAAAGCACTCCTGCACTGAGAATAAAGCACTTTGCACTGAGAATAAAGCACTTCTGCACTGAGAATAAAGCACTTCTGCACTGAGAATAAAGCACTTTTGCACTGAGAATAAAGCACTTCTGCACTGAGAATAAAGCACTTCTACACTGAGAATAAAGCACTTCTACACTGAGAATAAAGCACTTTTACACTGAGAATAAAGCACTTCTGCACTGAGAATAAAGCACTTTTACACTGAGAATAAAGCACTTCTGCACTGAGAATAAAGCACTTCTACACTGAGAATAAAGCACTTCTGCACTGAGAATAAAGCACTTCTACACTGAGAATAAAGCACTTCTGCACTGAGAATAAAGCACTAAAGCACTTCTGCACTGAGAATAAAGCACTTCTGCACTGAGAATAAAGCACTTTTGCACTGAGAATAAAGCACTTCTGCACTGAGAATAAAGCACTTCTGCACTGAGAATAAAGCCTTTCTGCACTGAGAATAAAGCCTTCTACACTGAGAATAAAGCACTTCTGCACTGAGAATAAAGCACTTTTGCACTGAGAATAAAGCACTTCTGCACTGAGAATAAAGCACTTCTGCACTGAGAATAAAGCACTTCTGCACTGAGAATAAAGCACTTCTGCACTGAGAATAAAGCACTTTTGCACTGAGAATAAAGCACTTCTGCACTGAGAATAAAGCACTTCTGCACTGAGAATAAAGCACTTCTGCACTGTGAATAAAGCACTTCTGCACTGACAATAAAGCACTTCAGTACAGAGAATAAAGGACTTTTGCACTGAGAATAAAGCACTTCTGCACTGAGAATAAAGCACTTCTGCACTGAGAATAAAGCACTTTTACACTGAGAATAAAGCACTTTTGCACTGAGAATAAAGCACTTCTGCACTGAGAATAAAGCACTTCTGCACTGAGAATAAAGCACTTCTGCACTGAGAATAAAGCACTTTTGCACTGAGAATAAAGCATTTCTGCACTGAGAATAAAGCACTTCTGCACTGAGAATAAAGCACTTTTGCACTGAGAATAAAGCACTTCTGCACTGAGAATAAAGCACTTTTACACTGAGAATAAAGCACTTCTGCACTGAGAATAAAGCACTTTTACACTGAGAATAAAGCACCTCTGCACTGAGAATAAAGCACTTCTGCACTGAGAATAAAGCACTTCTGCACTGAGAATAAAGCACTTCTGCACTGAGAATAAAGCACTTTTACACTGAGAATAAAGCACTTCTGCACTGAGAATAAAGCACTTTTACACTGAGAATAAAGCACTTTTACACTGTGAATAAAGCACTTCTGCACTGACAATAAAGCACTTCAGTACAGAGAATAAAGGACTTTTGCACTGAGAATAAAGCACTTCTGCACTGAGAATAAAGCACTTCTGCACTGAGAATAAAGCACTTCTGCACTGAGAATAAAGCCTTCTACACTGAGAATAAAGCACTTCTGAGAATAAAGCACTTCTGCACTGAGAATAAAGCACTTTGCACTGAGAGAATAAAGCACTTCTGCACTGAGAATAAAGCACTTCTGCACTGAGAATAAAGCACTTCTGCACTGAGAATAAAGCACTTCTGCACTGAGAATAAAGCACTTCTGCACTGAGAATAAAGCACTTTGAGAATAAAGCACTTCTGCACAGAGAATAAAGCACTTCTACACTGAGAATAAAGCACTTCTGCACTGAGAGAATAAAATACACTGAGAATAAAGCACTTCTGCACTGAGAATAAAGCACTTCTGCACTGAGAATAAAGCACTTTTGCACTGAGAATAAAGCACTGAGAATAAAGCACTTGCACTGAGAATAAAGCACTTTACACTGAGAATAAAGCACTTCTGCACTGAGAATAAAGCACTTTCTGCACTGAGAATAAAGCACTTCTGCACTGAGAATAAAGCACTTCTGCACTGAGAATAAAGCACTTCTGCACTGAGAATAAAGCACTTTTGCACTGAGAATAAAGCACTTTTGCACTGAGAATAAAGCACTTTCTGCACTGAGAATAAAGCACTTCTGCACTGAGAATAAAGCACTTCTGCACTGAGAATAAAGCACTTCTGCACTGAGAATAAAGCACTTCTGCACTGAGAATAAAGCACTTCTGCACTGAGAATAAAGCACTTTCTGCACTGAGAATAAAGCACTTCTACACTGAGAATAAAGCACTTCTGCACTGAGAATAAAGCACTTTTGCACTGAGAATAAAGCACTTCTGCACTGAGAATAAAGCACTTCTGCACTGAGAATAAAGCACTTCTGCACTGAGAATAAAGCACTTCTACACTGAGAATAAAGCACTTCTGCACTGAGAATAAAGCACTTTCTGCACTGAGAATAAAGCACTTTTGCACTGAGAATAAAGCACTGACTGAGAATAAAGCACTTTGCACTGAGAATAAAGCACTTCTGCACTGAGAATAAAGCACTTTTGCACTGAGAATAAAGCACTTTTTACACTGAGAATAAAGCACTTCTGCACTGAGAATAAAGAGAATAAAGCACTTCTGCACTGAGAATAAAGCACTTTTGCACTGAGAATAAAGCACTTCTGCACTGAGAATAAAGCACTTCTGCACTGAGAATAAAGCACTTTTACACTGAGAATAAAGCACTTCTGCACTGAGAATAAAGCACTTTCTGCACTGAGAATAAAGCACTTCTGCACTGAGAATAAAGCACTTCTGCACTGAGAATAAAACTTAACTGAGAATAAAGCACTTTTGCACTGAGAATAAAGCACTTCTGCACTGAGAATAAAGCACTTCTGCACTGAGAATAAAGCACTTCTGCACTGAGAATAAAGCACTTCTGCACTGAGAATAAAGCACTTCTGCACTGAGAATAAAGCACTTTTACACTGAGAATAAAGCACTTCTGCACTGAGAATAAAGCACTTCTGCACTGAGAATAAAGCACTTCTACACTGAGAATAAAGCACTTTTACACTGAGAATAAAGCACTTTTGCACTGAGAATAAAGCACTTCTGAGAATGCACTGACTGAGAATAAAGCACTTCTTTGAGAATAAACACTGAGAATAAAGCACTTCTGCACTGAGAATAAAGCACTTCTGCACTGAGAATAAAGCACTTCTGCACTGAGAATAAAGCACTTCTGCACTGAGAATAAAGCACTTCTGCACTGAGAATAAAGCACTTTTACACTGAGAATAAAGCACTTCTACACTGAGAATAAAGCACTTTTACACTGAGAATAAAGCACTTCTGCACTGAGAATAAAGCACTTTTGCACTGAGAATAAAGCACTTCTGCACTGAGAATAAAGCACTTCTGCACTGAGAATAAAGCACTTCTGCACTGAGAATAAAGCACTTCTGCACTGAGAATAAAGCACTTCTGCACTGAGAATAAAGCACTTCTGCACTGAGAATAAAGCACTTCTGCACAGAGAATAAAGCACTTCTGCACTGAGAATAAAGCACTTCTGCACTGAGAATAAAGCACTTCTGCACTGAGAATAAAGCACTTCTGCACTGAGAATAAAGCACTTCTGCACTGAGAATAAAGCACTTCTGCACTGAGAATAAAGCACTTCTACACTGAGAATAAAGCACTTCTGCACTGAGAATAAAGCACTGAGAAGAATAAAGCACTTTTGCACTGAGAATAAAGCACTTCTGCACTGAGAATAAAGCACTTCTACACTGAGAATAAACTGAGAATAAAGCACTTTGCACTGAGAATAAAGCACTTCTGCACTGAGAATAAAGCACTTCTGCACTGAGAATAAAGCACTTTTGCACTGAGAATAAAGCACTTCTGCACTGAGAATAAAGCACTTTTACACTGAGAATAAAGCACTTCTGCACTGAGAATAAAGCAACTCTGCACTGAGAATAAAGCACTTCTGCACTGAGAATAAAGCACTTCTGCACTGAGAATAAAGCACATCTGCACTGAGAATAAAGCACTTTTGACTGAGAATAAAGCACTTCTGCACTGAGAATAAAGCACTTTTGCACTGAGAATAAAGCACTTTTGCACTGAGAATAAAGCACTTCTGCACTGAGAATAAAGCACTTCTGCACTGAGAATAAAGCACTTTTACACTGAGAATAAAGCACTTCTGCACTGAGAATAAAGCACTTCTGCACTGAGAATAAAGCACTTCTGCACTGAGAATAAAGCACTTTTGCACTGAGAATAAAGCACTTCTGCACTGAGAATAAAGCACTTCTGCACTGAGAATAAAGCACTTCTGCACTGAGAATAAAGCACTTTTGCACTGAGAATAAAGCACTTCTGCACTGAGCACTTCTGCACTGAGAATAAAGCACTTTGCACTGAGAATAAAGCACTTCTGCACTGAGAAGACTTCTGCACTGAGAATAAAGCACTTTGCACTGAGAATAAAAGCACTTCTGCACTGAGAATAAAGCACTTTACACTGAGATAAAGCACTTCTGCACTGAGAATAAAGCACTTTGCACTGAGAATAAAGCACTTCTGCACTGAGAATAAAGCACTTTTGCACTGAGAATAAAGCACTTCTGCACTGAGAATAAAGCACTTCTGCACTGAGAATAAAGCACTTCTGCACTGAGAATAAAGCACTTCTGCACTGAGAATAAAGCACTTCTGCACTGAGAATAAAGCACTTTGCACTGAGAATAAAGCACTTTTGCACTGAGAATAAAGCACTTCTGCACTGAGAATAAAGCACTTCTGCACTGAGAATAAAGCACTTTTGCACTGAGAATAAAGCACTTCTGCACTGAGAATAAAGCACTTCTACACTGAGAATAAAGCACTTCTGCACTGAGAATAAAGCACTCTGCACTGAGAATAAAGCACTTCTGCACTGAGAATAAAACACTTTTACACTGAGAATAAAGCACTTCTGCACTGAGAATAAAGCACTTTACACTGAGAATAAAGCACTTCTGCACTGAGAATAAAGCACTTCTGCACTGAGAATAAAGCACTTTCTGCACTGAGAATAAAGCACTTCTGCACTGAGAATAAAGCACTTCTGCACTGAGAATAAAGCACTTTTTACACTGAGAATAAAACTTCTGCACTGAGAATAAAGCACTTTTACACTGAGAATAAAACACTTCTGCACTGAGAATAAAGCACTTTACACTGAGAATAAAGCACTTCTGCACTGAGAATAAAGCACCTCTCAAGAGAGAATAAAGCACTTCTGCACTGAGAATAAAACACTTCTGCACTGAGAATAAAGCACTTCTGCACTGAGAATAAAGCACTTTACACTGAGAGAATGCACTGAGAATAAAGCACTTCTGCACTGAGAATAAAGCACTTCTACACTGAGAATAAAGCACTTCTGCACTGAGAATAAAGCACTTCTGCACTTCTGCACTGAGAATAAAGCACTTCTGCACTGAGAATAAAGCACTTTGCACACTGAGAATAAAGCACTTCTACACTGAGAATAAAAAGCACTGAGAATCTGCACTGAGAATAAAGCACTTCTGCACACTGAGAATAAAGCACTTTTGCACTGAGAATAAAGCACTTCTGCACTGAGAATAAAGCACTTTTGCACTGAGAATAAAGCACTTACACTGAGAATAAACACTTTTTACACACTGAGAATAAAGCACTTCTGCACTGAGAATGCACTGAGAATAAAGCACTTCTGCACTGAGAATAAAGCACTTCTGCACTGAGAATAAAGCACTTCTGCACTGAGAATAAAGCACTTTTACACTGAGAATAAAGACTTCTGCATGAGAAAAAGCACTTTGCACTGAGAATAAAGCACTTTTACACTGAGAATAAAGCACTTCTGCACTGAGAATAAAGCACTTTTGCACTGAGAATAAAGCACTTCTGCACTGAGAATAAAGCACTTTTACACTGAGAATAAAGCACTTCTGCACTGAGAATAAAGCACTTCTACACTGAGAATAAAGCACTTCTGCACTGAGAATAAAGCACTGCACTGAGAATAAAGCACTTCTGCACTGAGAATAAAGCACTTTTGCACTGAGAATAAAGCACTTTTTGCACTGAGAATAAAGCACTTCTGCACTGAGAATAAAGCACTTCTACACTGAGAATAAAAGCACTTCTGCACTGAGAATAAAGCACTTTTGCACTGAGAATAAAGCACTTCTGCACTGAGAATAAAGCACTTCTGCACTGAGAATAAAGCACTTTTGCACTGAGAATAAAGCACTTCTGCACTGAGAATAAAGCACTTTTTGCACTGAGAATAAAGCACTTCTGCACTGAGAATAAAGCACTTCTGCACTGAGAATAAAAGCACTGAGAATCTGCACTGAGAATAAAGCACTTTTCTGCACTGAGAATAAAGCACTTCTGCACTGAGAATAAAGCACTTCTGCACTGAGAATAAAGCACTTCTGCACTGAGAATAAAGCACTTACACTGAGAAAATACACTGAGAAGCACTTCTGCACTGAGAATAAAGCACTTCTGCACTGAGAATAAAGCACTTCTGCACTGAGAATAAAGCACTTTGCACTGAGAATAAAGCACTTCTGCACTGAGAATAAAGCACTTCTGCACTGAGAATAAAGCACTTTTGCACTGAGAATAAAGCACTTCTGCACTGAGAATAAAGCACTTTCTGCACTGAGAATGAGAATAAAGCACTTCTGCACTGAGAATAAAGCACTTCTGCACTGAGAATAAAACACTTCTGCACTGAGAATAAAGCACTTCTGCACTGAGAATAAAGCACTTTTGCACTGAGAATAAAGCACTTCTGCACTGAGAATAAAGCACTTCTGCACTGAGAATAAAGCACTTCTGCACTGAGAATAAAGCACTTCTGCACTGAGAATAAAGCACTTCTGCACTGAGAATAAAGCACTTCTGCACTGAGAATAAAGCACTTTTGCACTGAGAATAAAGCACTTCTGCACTGAGAATAAAGCACTTCTGCACTGGAGAATAAAGCACTTTTGCACTGAGAATAAAGCACTTCTGCACTGAGAATAAAGCACTGAGAATAAAGCACTTCTGCACTGAGAATAAAGCACTTTTGCACTGAGAATAAAGCACTTCTGCACTGAGAATAAAGCACTTTTACACTGAGAATAAAGCACTTCTGCACTGAGAATAAAGCACTTTGCACTGAGAATAAAGCACTTCTGCACTGAGAATAAAGCACTTTTTACACTGAGAATAAAGCACTTCTGCACTGAGAATAAAGCACTTCTGCACTGAGAATAAAGCACTTCTGCACTGAGAATAAAGCACTTCTGCACTGAGAATAAAGCACTTTGCACTGAGAATAAAGCACTTCTGCACTGAGAATAAAGCACTTCTGCACTGAGAGAATAAAGCACTTTCTGCACTGAGAATAAAGCACTTCTACACTGAGAATAAAGCACTTCTGCACTGAGAATAAAGCACTTCTGCACTGAGAATAAAGCACTTCTGCACTGAGAATAAAGCACTTCTGCACTGAGAATAAAGCACTTCTACACTGAGAATAAAGCACTTCTACACTGAGAATAAAGCACTTCTGCACTGAGAATAAAGCACTTTTGCACTGAGAATAAAGCACTTTTGCACTGAGAATAAAGCACTTTGCACTGAGAATAAAGCACTTCTGCACTGAGAATAAAGAACTTCTGCACTGAGAATAAAGCACTTCTACACAGAGAATAAAGCACTTCTGCACTGAGAATAAAGCACTTCTGCACTGAGAATAAAGCACTTCTGCACTGAGAATAAAGCACTTCTGCACTGAGAATAAAGCACTTCTGCACTGAGAATAAAGCACTTCTGCACTGAGAATAAAGCACTTCTGCACTGAGAATAAAACACTTCTGCACTGAGAATAAAGCACTTCTGCACTGAGAATAAAGCAGCTCTGCACAGAGAATAAAGCACTTCTGCACTGAGAATAAAGCACTTTTGCACTGAGAATAAAGCACTTCTGCACTGAGAATAAAGCACTTCTGCACTGAGAATAAAGCACTTCTGCACTGAGAATAAAGCACTTCTGCACTGAGAATAAAGCACTTCTGCACTGAGAATAAAGCACTTCTGCACTGAGAATAAAGCACTTCTGCACTGAGAATAAAGCACTTCTGCACTGAGAATAAAGCACTTCTACACTGAGAATAAAGCACTTTTGCACTGAGAATAAAGCACTTCTGCACTGAGAATAAAGCACTTCTGCACTGAGAATAAAGCACTTCTGCACTGAGAATAAAGCACTTCTGCACTGAGAATAAAGCACTTTTACACTGAGAATAAAGCACTTTTGCACTGAGAATAAAGCACTTCTGCACTGAGAATAAAGCACTTTGCACTGAGAAAAAAAGCACTTCTGCACTGAGAATAAAGCACTTTTGCACTGAGAATAAAGCACTTCTGCACTGAGAATAAAGCACTTTCTGCACTGAGAATAAAGCACTTTCTGCACTGAGAATAAAGCACTTCTGCACTGAGAATAAAGCACTTTTACACTGAGAATAAAGCACTTCTGCACTGAGAATAAAGCACTTTTACACGAGAATAAAGCACTTACTGCACTGAGAATAAAGCACTTCTGCACTTTTGCACTGAGAATAAAACTGAGAATTCTGCACTGAGAATAAAGCACTTCTGCACTGAGAATAAAGCACTTCTGCACTGAGAATAAAGCACTTCTGCACTGAGAATAAAGCACTTTTGCACTGAGAATAAAGCACTTCTGCACTGAGAATAAAGCACTTTTACACTGAGAATAAAGCACTTCTGCACTGAGAATAAAGCACTTCTGCACTGAGAATAAAGCACTTCTGCACTGAGAATAAAGCACTTCTGCACTGAGAATAAAGCACTTCTGCACTGAGAATAAAGCACTTTACACTGAGAATAAAGCACTTCTGCACTGAGAATAAAGCACTTTACACTGAGAATAAAGCACTTCTGCACTGAGAATAAAGCACTTTACACTACACTGAGAATAAAGCACTTTTGCACTGAGAATAAAGCACTTTGCACTGAGAATAAAGCACTTCTGCACTGAGAATAAAGCACTTCTGCACTGAGAATAAAGCACTTTTTGCACTGAGAATAAAGCACTTTTGCACTGAGAATAAAGCACTTTCTGCACTGAGAATAAAGCACTTCTGCACTGAGAATAAAGCACTTCTGCACTGAGAATAAAGACTTCTACACTGAGAATAAAGCACTTCTGCACTGAGAATAAAGCACTTTTGCACTGAGAATAAAGCACTTTCACACTGAGAATAAAGCACTTCTGCACTGAGAATAAAGCACTTCTGCACTGAGAATAAAGCACTTCTGCACTGAGAATAAAGCACTTTTGCACTGAGAATAAAGCACTTTTACACTGAGAATAAAGCACTTTGCACTGAGAATTCTTTTACACTGAGAATAAAGCACTTTTCTGCACTGAGAATAAAGCACTTTTGCACTGAGAATAAAGCACTTCTGCACTGAGAATAAAGCACTTCTGCACTGAGAATAAAGCACTTCTGCACTGAGAATAAAGCACTTTCTGCACTGAGAATAAAGCACTTTCTGCACTGAGAATAAAGCACTTTTACACTGAGAATAAAATGCACTGGAGAATAAAGCACTTTTACACTGAGAATAAAGCACCTCTGCACTGAGAATAAAGCACTTCTGCACTGAGAATAAAGCACTTCTGCACTGAGAATAAAGCACTTTTACACTGAGAATAAAGCACTTCTGCACTGAGAATAAAGCACTTCTGCACTGAGAATAAAGCACTTTACACTGAGAATAAAGCACTTCTGCACTGAGAATAAAGCACTTTGCACTGAGCACTGAGAATAAAGCACTTCTGCACTGAGAATAAAGCACTTCTGCACTGAGAAAAAAAGCACTTTTGCACTGAGAATAAAGCACTTCTGCACTGAGAATAAAGCACTTCTGCACTGAGAATAAAGCACTTCTGCACTGAGAATAAAGCACTTTTGCACTGAGAATAAAGCACTTTTGCACTGAGAATAAAGCACTTCTGCACTGAGAATAAAGCACTTCTGCACTGAGAATAAAGCATTTCTGCACTGAGAATAAAGCACTTCTGCACTGAGAGAATAAAGCACTTCTGCACTGAGAATAAAGCACTTCTGCACTGAGAATAAAGCACTTCTGCACTGAGAATAAAGCCTTCAACACTGAGAATAAAGCACTTCTACACTGAGAATAAAGCACTTCTGCACTGAGAATAAAGCACTTCTGCACTGAGAATAAAGCACTTTGCACTGAGAATAAAGCACTTTTGCACTGAGAATAAAGCACTTCTGCACTGAGAATAAAGCACTTCTGCACTGAGAATAAAGCACTTCTGCACTGAGAATAAAGCACTTCTGCACTGAGAATAAAGCACTTCTACACTGAGAATAAAGCACTTTTACACTGAGAATAAAACTGAGAATAAAGCACTTTTACACTGAGAATAAAGCACTTCTGCACTGAGAATAAAGCACTTTTACACTGAGAATAAAGCACTTCTGCACTGAGAATAAAGCACTTCTACACTGAGAATAAAGCACTTCTGCACTGAGAATAAAGCACTTTTACACTGAGAATAAAGCACTTTTACACTGAGAATAAAGCACTTCTGCACTGAGAATAAAGCACCTTTGCACTGAGAATAAAGCACTTCTGCACTGAGAATAAAGCACTTTTACACTGAGAATAAAGCACTTCTGCACTGAGAATAAAGCACTGCACTGAGAATAAAGCACTTCTACACTGAGAATAAAGCACTTTACACTGAGAATAAAGCACTTCTGCACTGAGAATAAAGCACTTCTGCACTGAGAATAAAGCACTTCTGCACTGAGAATAAAGCACCTTTGCACTGAGAATAAAGCACTTCTGCACTGAGAATAAACACTTCTGCACTGACAATAAAGCACTTCAGTACAGAGAATAAAGCACTTTTGCACTGAGAATAAAGCACTTCTGCACTGAGAATAAAGCACTTCTGCACTGAGAAGAAAAAGCACTGAGAATTCTGCACTGAGAATAAAGCACTTCTACACTGAGAATAAAGCACTTCTACACTGAGAATAAAGCACTTTACACTGAGAATAAATAAACTGAGAATAAAGCACTGCACTGAGAATAAAGCACTTTACACTGAGAATAAAGCACTTCTGCACTGAGAATAAAGCACTTTTGCACTGAGAATAAAGCACTTCTGCACTGAGAATAAAGCACTCTGCACTGAGAATAAAAACACTGCACTGAGAATAAAGCACTTCTGCACTGAGAATAAAGCACTTTTTACACTGAGAATAAAGCACTTTTACACTGAGAACTGACTTTTGCACTGAGAAAAAGCACTTCTGCACTGAGAATAAAGCACTTCTGCACTGAGAATAAAGCACTTTGCACTGAGAATAAAGCACTGCACTGAGAATAAAGCACTTCTGCACTGAGAATAAAGCACTTCTGCACTGAGAATAAAGCACTTCTGCACTGAGAATAAAGCACTTCTGCACTGAGAATAAAGCACTTCTGCACTGAGAATAAAGCACTTTTACACTGAGAATGAAGCACTTTTACACTGAGAATAAAGCACTTCTGCACTGAGAATAAAGCACTTCTGCACTGAGAATAAAGCACTTTTGCACTGAGAATAAAGCACTTCTGCACTGAGAATAAAGCACTTCTGCACTGAGAATAAAGCACTTTGCACTGAGAATAAAGCACTTCTGCACTGAGAATAAAGCACTTTTACACTGAGAATAAAGCACTTCTGCACTGAGAATAAAGCACTTTTACACTGAGAATAAAGCACTTCTGCACTGAGAATAAAGCACTTTTGCACTGAGAATAAAGCACTTCTGCACTGAGAATAAAGCACTTTTGCACTGAGAATAAAACACTGAGAATAAAGCACTTTGCACTGAGAATAAAGCACTTCTGCACTGAGAATAAAAGCACTTTACACTGAGAATAAAGCACTTTGCACTGAGAATAAAGCACTTTTGCACTGAGAATAAAGCACTTCTGCACTGAGAATAAAGCACTTCTGCACTGAGAATAAAGCACTTTGCACTGAGAATAAAAAGCACTGCACTGAGAATAAAGCACTTCTACACTGAGAATAAAGCACTTCTACACTGAGAATAAAGACTTTTGCACTGAGAATAAAGCACTTCTGCACTGAGAATAAAGCACTTCTGCACTGAGAATAAAGCACTTCTGCACTGAGAATAAAGCACTTGCACTGAGCACTGAGAATAAAAGCACTTTACACTGAGAATAAAGCACTTTTGCACTGAGAATAAAGCACTTCTGCACTGAGAATAAAGCACTTCTGCACTGAGAATAAAGCACTTTGCACTGAGAATAAAGCACTTCTGCACTGAGAATAAAGCACTTCTGCACTGAGAATAAAGCACTTCTGCACTGAGAATAAAGCACTTTGTACACTGAGAATAAAGCACCTCTACACTGAGAATAAAGCACTTCTGCACTGAGAATAAAGCACTTTTGCACTGAGAATAAAGCACTTCTGCACTGAGAATAAAGCACTTTTGCACTGAGAATAAAGCACTTCTGCACTGAGAATAAAGCACTTCTGCACTGAGAATAAAGCACTTCTGCACTGAGAATAAAGCACTTTTGCACTGAGAATAAAGCACTTCTGCACTGAGAATAAAGCACTTCTGCACTGAGAATAAAGCACTTCTGCACTGAGAATAAAGCACTTTGCACTGAGAATAAAGCACTTCTGCACTGAGAATAAAAGCACTTTCTGCACTGAGAATAAAGCACTTCTGCACTGAGAATAAAGCACTTTTGCACTGAGAATAAAGCACTTCTACACTGAGAATAAAGCACTTTTTGCACTGAGAATAAAGCACTTCTGCACTGAGAATAAAGCACTTTTGCACTGAGAATAAAGCACTTCTGCACTGAGAATAAAGCACTTCTGCACTGAGAATAAAGCACTTCTGCACTGAGAATAAAGCACTTTTGCACTGAGAATAAAAGCACTGAGAATAAAGCACTTCTGCACTGGAGAATAAAGCACTTCTGCACTGAGAATAAAGCACTTCTGCACTGAGAATAAAGCACTTTTGCACTGAGAATAAAGCACTTCTGCACTGAGAATAAAGCACTTCTGCACTGAGAATAAAGCACTTTTACACTGAGAATAAAGCACTTCTGCACTGAGAATAAAGCACTTCTACACTGAGAATAAAGCACTTCTGCACTGAGAATAAAGCACTTTTGCACTGAGAATAAAGCACTTCTGCACTGAGAATAAAGCACTTTCTACACTGAGAATAAAGCACTTCTGCACTGAGAATAAAGCACTTCTGCACTGAGAATAAAGCACTTCTGCACTGAGAATAAAGCACTTCTACACTGAGAATAAAGAGAATAAAGCACTTCTACACTGAGAATAAAGCACTTCTGCACTGAGAATAAAGCACTTTTGCACTGAGAATAAAGCACTTCTGCACTGAGAATAAAGCACTTTACACTGAGAATAAAGCACTTCTGCACTGAGAATAAAGCACTTCTACACTGAGAATAAAGCACTTCTGCACTGAGAATAAAGCACTTCTACACTGAGAATAAAGCACTTTTGCACTGAGAATAAAGCACTTCTGCACTGAGAATAAAGCACTTCTGCACTGAGAATAAAGCACTTCTGCACTGAGAATAAAGCACTTCTACACTGAGAATAAAGCACTTCTGCACTGAGAATAAAGCACTTCTGCACTGAGAATAAAGCACTTCTGCACTGAGAATAAAGCACTGCACTGAGAATAAAGCACTTTTGCAGAGAATAAAGCACTTTTGCACTGAGAATAAAGCACTTTTGCACTGAGAATAAAGCACTTCTGCACTGAGAATAAAGCACTTTGCACTGAGAATAAAGCACTTCTGCACTGAGAATAAAGCACTTCTGCACTGAGAATAAAGCACTTCTGCACTGAGAATAAAGCACTTTGCACTGAGAATAAAGCACTTCTGCACTGAGAATAAAGCACTTCTGCACTGAGAATAAAGCACTTCTACACTGAGAATAAAGCACTTTTACACTGAGAATAAAGCACTTCTGCACTGAGAATAAAGCACTTCTGCACTGAGAATAAAGCACTTTGCACTGAGAATAAACACTGCAGAGAATAAAGCACTTTTGCACTGAGAATAAAGCACTTTTACACTGAGAATAAAGCACTTCTGCACTGAGAATAAAGCACTTCTGCACTGAGAATAAAGCACTTCTGCACTGAGAATAAAGCACTTCTGCACTGAGAATAAAGCACTTTTACACTGAGAATAAAGCACTTCTGCACTGAGAATAAAGCACTTCTGCACTGAGAATAAAGCACTTCTGCACTGAGAATAAAGCACTTTGCACTGAGAATAAAGCACTTCTGCACTGAGAATAAAGCACTTTCTGCACTGAGAATAAAGCACTTCTGCACTGAGAATAAAGCACTTCTGCACTGAGAATAAAGCACTTCTGCACTGAGAATAAAGCACTTTTTACACTGAGAATAAAGCACTTTCTGCACTGAGAATAAAGCACTTTTACACTGAGAATAAAGCACTTCTGCACTGAGAATAAAGCCTTTTTGCACTGAGAATAAAGCACTTCTACACTGAGAATAAAGCACTTCTGCACTGAGAATAAAGCACTTCTGCACTGAGAATAAAGCACTTCTGCACTGAGAATAAAGCACTTCTACACTGAGACTGAAAAACTTCTGCACTGAGAATAAAGCACTTCTGCACTGAGAATAAAGCACTTCTACACTGAGAATAAAGCACTGCACTGAGAATTCTGCACTGAGAATAAAGCACTTTTCTGCACTGAGAATAAAGCACACACTGAGAATTTTACTGCACTGAGAATAAAGCACTTCTGCACTGAGAATAAACTGAGAGAATAAAGCACTTTACACTGAGAATAAAAGAGAATTTCACTGAGAATAAAGCACACTTTACACTGAGAAAAAGCACTTCTGCACTGAGAATAAAGCACTTCTACACTGGAGAATTGCACAGGAGGATAGAAGGTTTGACAGTTTGACTATTCAGGAGGGATAGAAGGTTTGATGGGTATTCAGGAGGGATAGAAGGTTTGACGCGTATTCAGGAGGGATAGAAGGTTTGACGCTGAGAATTCAGGAGGGATAGAAGGTTTGACGCTTTATTCAGGAGGGATAGAAGGTTTGTTGCATATTCAGGAGGATAGAAGGTTTGATGCTTATTCAGGAGGATTTATTCAGGAGGGATAGAAGGTTTGACGACACGTATTCAGGAGGGATAGAAGGTTTGACGGGAGAGATTCAGGAGGGATAGAAGGTTTGACAGGAGGAGAATTCAGGAGGGATAGAAGGTTTGATGCGTATTCAGGAGGGATAGAAGGTTTGAGAATAAAGATTCAGGAGGGAAAGAAGGTTTGATTGAGAATTCAGGAGGGATAGAAGGTTTGACGCAGATTCAGGAGGATAGAAGGTTTGATGCGTATTCAGGAGGGATAGAAGGTTTGACTGAGAATAAAGTATTCAGGAGGATAGAAGGTTTGATGCGTATTCAGGAGGGATAGAAAGGTTTGACGCTTTATTCAGGGAGGGATAGAAGGTTTGACGCGTATTCAGGAGGATAGAAGGTTTGACGCACAGATTCAGGAGGGGATAGAAGGTTTGATGCGTATTCAGGAGGGATAGAAGGTTTGACTGTATTCAGGAGGGATAGAAGGTTTGACGCTGTATTCAGGAGGGATAGAAGGTTTGACGCGTATTCAGGAGGGATAGAAGGTTTGATGCAGATTCAGGAGGGGATAGAAGGTTTGACGCGTATTCAGGAGGGATAGAAGGTTTGACGCAGTATTCAGGAGGGATAGAAGGTTTGACGCCAGATTCAGGAGGGATAGAAGGTTTGATGCATTCAGGAGGGATAGAAGGTTTGACGCCGTATTCAGGAGGGGATAGAAGGTTTGACGCGATTCAGGAGGGGATAGAAGGTTTGACGCTTTATTCAGGAGGGATAGAAGGTTTAAAGCAGATTCAGGAGGGATAGAAGGTTTGACGCGATTCAGGAGGATAGAAGGTTTGACGCGATTCAGGAGGGATAGAAGGTAAAGCGATTCAGGAGGGATAGAAGGTTTGACGCGTATTCAGGAGGGAAAGAAGGTTTGACGAGTATTCAGGAGGGATAGAAGGTTTGACGCGTATTCAGGAGGATAGAAGGTTTGATGCGTATTCAGGAGGGATAGAAGGTTTGACGCAGATTCAGGAGGATAGAAGGTTTGACGCCAGATTCAGGAGGGATAGAAGGTTTGACGCGTATTCAGGAGGGATAGAAGGTTTGACGCGTATTCAGGAGGGATAGAAGGTTTGACGCTTATTCAGGAGGGATAGAAGGTTTGACGCGTATTCAGGAGGGATAGAAGGTTTGACGCGTATTCAGGAGGGATAGAAGGTTTGACGCGTATTCAGGAGGGGATAGAAGGTTTGACGCGTATTCAGGAGGATAGAAGGTTTGACGCGTATTCAGGAGGGATAGAAGGTTTGATGTATTCAGGAGGGGATAGAAGGTTTGATGCGATTCAGGAGGGATAGAAGGTTTGGTTTATTCAGGAGGATAGAAGGTTTGACGCAGATTCAGGAGGATCAGGAGGGATAGAAGGTTTGACGCGTATTCAGGAGGGATAGAAGGTTTGATGCGTATTCAGGAGGGATAGAAGGTTTGATGCGTATTCAGGAGGGATAGAAGGTTTGATGCGTATTCAGGAGGGATAGAAGGTTTTGACGTATTCAGGAGGGATAGAAGGTTTGACGCGTATTCAGGAGGGATAGAAGGTTTGACGCGTATTCAGGAGGGATAGAAGGTTTGACGCGTATTCAGGAGGGATAGAAGGTTTGATGCGTATTCAGGAGGGATAGAAGGTTTGACGCGTATTCAGGAGGGATAGAAGGTTTGATGCGTATTCAGGAGGGATAGAAGGTTTGACGCGTATTCAGGAGGGATAGAAGGTTTGACGCGTATTCAGGAGGGATAGAAGGTTTGATGCATATTCAGGAGGGATAGAAGGTTTGACGCGTATTCAGGAGGGATAGAAGGTTTGACGCGTATTCAGGAGGGATAGAAGGTTTGAGGCGATTCAGGAGGATAGAAGGTTTGACGCTGAGATTCAGGAGGGATAGAAGGTTTGACGCGATTCAGGAGGGATAGGCGATTCAGGAGGGATAGAAGGTTTGACGCGATTCAGGAGGGATAGAAAGGTTTGACGCGATTCAGGAGGGATAGAAGGTTTGGCGTATTCAGGAGGGATAGAAGGTTTGACGCGTATTCAGGAGGGATAGAAGGTTTGACGGCGATTCAGGAGGGATAGAAGGTTTGATGAGATAGAATTCAGGAGGGATAGAAGGTTTGAGATTCAGGAGGGATAGAAGGTTTGATGTTTATTCAGGAGGGATAGAAGGTTTGACGCAGATTCAGGAGGGATAGAAGGTTTGACGCGATTCAGGAGGGATAGAAGGTTTGACGCGATTCAGGAGGGATAGAAGGTTTGACGCGTATTCAGGAGGATAGAAGGTTTGGTATTCAGGAGGGATAGAAGGTTTGATTGAGCGTATTCAGGAGGGATAGAAGGTTTGACCTATTCAGGAGGGATAGAAGGGGATTCAGGAGGGATAGAAGGTTTGATGGCGATTCAGGAGGGATAGAAGGTTTGATGCGTATTCAGGGAGGGATAGAAGGTTTGACGCGTATTCAGGAGGGATAGAAGGTTTGATGCGATTCAGGAGGGATAGAAGGTTTGACGCGATTCAGGAGGGATAGGGGATATTCAGGAGGGGATAGAAGGTTTGATCGTATTCAGGAGGGATAGAAGGTTTGATGCGTATTCAGGAGGGATAGAAGGTTTGATTTTATTCAGGAGGGGATAGAAGGTTTGATGCGTATTCAGGAGGGATAGAAGGTTTGATGCGATTCAGGAGGATAGAAGGTTTGACGCGATTCAGGAGGGAAGGTATTCAGGAGGATAGAAGGTTTGCAGGAGGATAGAAGGTTTGATTCAGGAGGGATAGAAGGTTTGACGCGTATTCAGGAGGGATAGAAGGTTTTGATGTATTCAGGAGGGATAGAAGGTTTGATGCAGTATTCAGGAGGGATAGAAGGTTTGATGCGTATTCAGGAGGGGATAGAAGGTTTGAGATTGAGTATTCAGGAGGGATAGAAGGTTTGACGCGTATTCAGGAGGGATCAGAAGGTTTGGATTCAGGAGGGATAGAAGGTTTGACGCTGAGATTCAGGAGGGATAGAAGGTTTGTGGCGTATTCAGGAGGGATAGAAGGAAGGTTTCAGGAGGGATAGAAGGTTTGACGCGAGTATTCAGGAGGGATAGAAGGTTTGACGCGTATTCAGGAGGGATAGAAGGTTTGAGGCGTAAAGCACTATTCAGGAGGGATAGAAGGTTTGACGCGTGATTCAGGAGGGATAGAAGGTTTGAGAGGGGATAGAAGGTTTGACAGTATTCAGGAGGGATAGAAGGGATTCAGGAGGGATAGAAGGTTTGATGCGTATTCAGGAGGGGATAGAAGGTTTGACGCGTATTCAGGAGGGATAGAAGGTTTTCGTATTCAGGAGGGATAGAAGGTTTGATGCGTATTCAGGAGGGATAGAAGGTTTGATGCGTATTCAGGAGGGATAGAAAGGTTTGATGCGATTCAGGAGGGATAGAAGGTTTGATGCGTATTCAGGAGGGAGAAAGAAGGTTTGACGCGTATTCAGGAGGGATAGAAGGTTTGATGCGTATTCAGGAGGGATAGAAGGTTTGAGTATTCAGGAGGGATAGAAGGTTTTGCGATTCAGGAGGGATAGAAGGTTTGCGTATTCAGGAGGGATAGAAGGTTTGATGCGTATTCAGGAGGGATAGAAGGTCAGGATTCAGGAGGGATAGAAGTTTTTGATTCAGGCGTATTCAGGAGGGATAGAAGGTTTGATTCAGGAGGGATAGAAGTTTGAGGGAGGGATAGAAGGTTTTGATTCAGGAGGGATAGAAGGTTTATTCAGGAGGGATAGAAGGTTTGATGCGTATTCAGGAGGGATAGAAGGTTTTTCAGGGTGGGGATAGCGTATTCAGGAGGGATAGAAGGTTTGATGCGTATTCAGGAGGGGAAGGTTTAGAAGGTTTGAAGGTTTGATGCGATTCAGGAGGATAGAAGGTTTGATGCATGTATTCAGGAGGGATAGAAGGTTTGAGGCGTATTCAGGAGGGATAGAAGGTTTGAGCGTATTCAGGAGGGATAGAAGGTTTGATGCGTATTCAGGAGGATAGAAGGTTCAGTATTCAGGAGGATAGAAGGTTTGATGCGATTCAGGAGGGGATAGAAGGTTTGATGCGATTCAGGAGGGATAGAAGGTTTGATGCATATTCAGGAGGGATAGAAGGTTTGATGCTTATTCAGGAGGGATAGAAGGTTTGATGCGTATTCAGGGATAGAAGGTATTCAGGAGGGGATAGAAGGTTTGATGCGTATTCAGGAGGGATAGAAGGGATGCGTATTCAGGAGGGATAGAAGGTTTGATGCGTATTCAGGAGGATAGAAGGTTTGATGCGATTCAGGAGGGATAGAAGGTTTGATGCGTGTATTCAGGAGGGATAGAAGGTTTGATGCGTATTCAGGAGGGATAGAAGGTTTGATGCTTATTCAGGAGGGATAGAAGGTTTGATGCGTATTCAGGAGGGATAGAAGGTTTGATGGCGCTTATTCAGGAGGGATAGAAGGTTTGATGTGATTCAGGAGGGATAGAAGGTTTGATGCGTATTCAGGAGGGATAGAAGGTTTGATGAGTATTCAGGAGGATAGAAGGTTTCAGGTATTCAGGAGGGATAGAAGGTTTGACGCTTTATTCAGGAGGGATAGAAGGTTTGACTGAGATTCAGGAGGGATAGAAGGTTTGACGCGTATTCAGGAGGGATAGAAGGTTTGACGCGTATTCAGGAGGGATAGAAGGTTTGACGCCAGATTCAGGAGGGATAGAAGGTTTGACGGATTCAGGAGGGATAGGGTTTGATGCATTATTCAGGAGGGATAGAAGGTTTGATGCGTATTCAGGAGGGATAGAAGGTTTGACACTGGAGATTCAGGAGGATAGAAGGTTTGAGCGTATTCAGGAGGGATAGAAGATTCAGGAGGGATAGAAGGTTTGATGCGTATTCAGGAGGATAGAAGGTTTGACGCGTATTCAGGAGGGATAGAAGGGAGGAGAGAAGGTTTGATGCGATTCAGGAGGGATAGAAGGTTTTGGCGTATTCAGGAGGGATAGAAGGTTTGATGCGTATTCAGGAGGGATAGAAGGTTTGACGCTTTATTCAGGAGGATAGAAGGTTTGATGCGTATTCAGGGGGATAGAAGGTTTGCTTATGGATTCAGGAGGGATAGAAGGTTTGATGCGTATTCAGGAGGGATAGAAGGTTTGCGTGATTCAGGAGGGATAGAAGGTTTGATGCGTATTCAGGAGGGATAGAAGGTTTGAGGCGTATTCAGGAGGGATAGAAGGTTTGATGCGTATTCAGGAGGGATAGAAGGTTTGACGCGTATTCAGGAGGGATAGAAGGTTTGACGCGTATTCAGGAGGGATAGAAGGTTTGACGCGTATTCAGGAGGGATAGAAGGTTTGACGCGTATTCAGGAGGGGGAAGGGCGTATTCAGGAGGGATAGAAGGTTTTCAGGAGGGATAGAAGGTTTGATGCGTATTCAGGAGGGATAGAAGGTTTGACGCGTATTCAGGAGGGATAGAAGGTTTGATGCGTATTCAGGAGGGATAGAAGGTTTGAAGGTATTCAGGGAGGGATAGAAGGTTTGACGCGTATTCAGGAGGGATAGAAGGTTTGACGCGTATTCAGGAGGGATAGAAGGTTTGATGCGTATTCAGGAGGGATAGAAGGTTTGATGCGTATTCAGGAGGGATAGAAGGTTTGACGCGTATTCAGGAGGGATAGAAGGTTTGATGCGTATTCAGGAGGGATAGAAGGTTTGATGCGTATTCAGGAGGGATAGAAGGTTAGATGCGTATTCAGGAGGGATAGAAGGTTTGACGCGTATTCAGGAGGGATAGAAGGTTTGATGCGATTCAGGAGGGATAGAAGGTTTGACGCGTATTCAGGAGGGATAGAAGGTTTGATGCGTATTCAGGAGGGATAGAAGGTTTCAGGAGGGATAGAAGGTATTCAGGTATTCAGGAGGGATAGAAGGTTTGAGGCGTATTCAGGAGGGATAGAAGGTATTGATTCAGGAGGGATAGAAGGTTTGATGCGTATTCAGGAGGGATAGAAGGTTTGATGCGTATTCAGGAGGGATAGAAGGTTTGATTCAGCGTATTCAGGAGGGATAGAAGGTTTTGACGTATTCAGGAGGGATAGAAGGTTTCGTATTCAGGAGGGATAGAAGGTTTGATGCGATTCAGGAGGGATAGAAGGTTTGAAGGCGTATTCAGGAGGGATAGAAGGTTTGATGCGTATTCAGGAGGGGATAGGAAGGTAGAGGTTTGACGCGTATTCAGGAGGGATAGAAGGTTTGACTTTATTCAGGAGGGATAGAAGGTTTGATGCGTATTCAGGAGGGATAGAAGGTTTGACGCGTATTCAGGAGGGATAGAGGGTTTGATGCGTATTCAGGAGGGATAGAAGGTTTGATGCGTATTCAGGAGGGATAGAAGGTTTGACGCGTATTCAGGAGGGATAGAAGGTTTGATGCGTATTCAGGAGGGATAGAAGGTTTGACGCGTATTCAGGAGGGATAGAAGGTTTGATGCGTATTCAGGAGGGATAGAAGGTTTGATGCGTATTCAGGAGGGATAGAAGGTTTGATGCGTATTCAGGAGGGATAGAAGGTTTGATGCGTATTCAGGAGGGATAGAAGGTTTGATGCGTATTCAGGAGGGATAGAAGGTTTGATGCGTATTCAGGAGGGATAGAAGGTTTGATGCGTATTCAGGAGGGATAGAAGGTTTGATGCGTATTCAGGAGGGATAGAAGGTTTGACGCGTATTCAGGAGGGATAGAAGGTTTGATGCGCATATTCAGGAGGGATAGAAGGTTTGACGCTTATTCAGGAGGGATAGAAGGTTTGACGCTTATTCAGGAGGGATAGAAGGTTTGACGCTTATTCAGGAGGGATAGAAGGTTTGATGCGTATTCAGGAGGGATAGAAGGTTTGAAGCGTATTCAGGAGGGATAGAAGGTTTGATGCGATTCAGGAGGGGATAGAAGGTTTGATGCGTATTCAGGAGGGATAGAAGGTTTGACGCGTATTCAGGAGGGGATAGAAGGTTTGACGCGTATTCAGGAGGGATAGAAGGTTTGCAGGTATTCAGGAGGGATAGAAGGTTTGATGCGTATTCAGGAGGGATAGAAGGTTTGATGCGTATTCAGGAGGGATAGAAGGTTTGATGCGTATTCAGGAGGGATAGAAGGTTTGACGCGTATTCAGGAGGGATAGAAGGTTTGATGCGTATTCAGGAGGGATAGAAGGTTTGATGTGTATTCAGGAGGGATAGAAGGTTTGATGCGTATTCAGGAGGGATAGAAGGTTTGATGTATTCAGGAGGGATAGAAGGTTTGATTTATTCAGGAGGGATAGAAGGTTTGACGCGTATTCAGGAGGGATAGAAGGTTTGATGCGTATTCAGGAGGGATAGAAGGTTTGATGCGTATTCAGGAGGGATAGAAGGTTTGATGCGTATTCAGGAGGGATAGAAGGTTTGAGGCGTATTCAGGGGGGATAGAAGGTTTGATGCGTATTCAGGAGGGATAGAAGGTTTGATGCGTATTATTCAGGAGGATAGAAGGTTTGATGCGTATTCAGGAGGGATAGAAGGTTTGACGAGGGGTATTCAGGAGGGATAGGTTTGAAGGTATTCAGGAGGGATAGAAGGCGATTCAGGAGGGGATAGAAGGTTTGATGCGTATTCAGGAGGGATAGAAGGTTTGATGCGTATTCAGGAGGGATAGAAGGTTTGATGCGTATTCAGGAGGGATAGAAGGTTTGACGCGTATTCAGGAGGGATAGAAGGTTTGATGCGTATTCAGGAGGGATAGAAGGTTTGACGCGTATTCAGGAGGGATAGAAGGTTTGATGCGATTCAGGAGGGATAGAAGGTTTGACGCGTATTCAGGAGGGATAGAAGGTTTGATGCGTATTCAGGAGGGATAGAAGGTTTGATGCGTATTCAGGAGGGATAGAAGGTTTGAGGCGTATTCAGGAGGGATAGAAGGTTTGATGCGTATTCAGGAGGGATAGAAGGTTTGATGCGTATTCAGGAGGGATAGAAGGTTTGATGCGTATTCAGGAGGGATAGAAGGTTTGATGCGTATTCAGGAGGGATAGAAGGTTTTGTATTCAGGAGGGATAGAAGGTTTGATGTATTCAGGAGGGATAGAAGGTTTGAGGCGTATTCAGGAGGGATAGAAGGTTTGATGCGTATTCAGGAGGGATAGAAGGTTTGATGCGTATTCAGGAGGGATAGAAGGTTTGATGCGTATTCAGGAGGGATAGAAGGTTTGATGCGTATTCAGGAGGGATAGAAGGTTTGATGCGATTCAGGAGGGGATAGAAGGTTTGATGCGTATTCAGAGGAGGGATAGAAGGTTTGACGCGATTCAGGAGGGATAGAAGGTTTGATGCGTATTCAGGAGGGATAGAAGGTTTGATGCGTATTCAGGAGGGATAGAAGGTTTGATGCGATTCAGGAGGGATAGAAGGTTTGATTCAGATTCAGGAGGGATAGAAGGTTTGATGCGTATTCAGGAGGGATAGAAGGTTTGATGCGTATTCAGGAGGGATAGAAAGGGATCGACGTATTCAGGAAGGATAGAGGTTTGCGTATTCAGGAGGGATAGAAGGTTTGACGCGTATTCAGGAGGGATAGAAGGTTTGATGCGTATTCAGGAGGGATAGAAGGTTTGATGCGTATTCAGGAGGGATAGAAGGTTTGAGGCGTATTCAGGGGGATAGAAGGTTTGATGTTTATTCAGGAGGGATAGAAGGTTAGAAGGTTCAGGAGGGATAGAAGGTTTGATATTCAGGAGGGATAGAAGGTTTGCGTGTTCGTATTCAGGAGGGAGGGATAGAAGGTTTGATGCGTATTCAGGAGGGATAGAAGGTTTGACGCGTATTCAGGAGGGATAGAAGGTTTGACGCCAGAATCAGGGAGGGATAGAAGGTTTGATGCGTATTCAGGAGGGATAGAAGGTTTGATGCGTATTCAGGAGGGATAGAAGGTTTGATGCGTATTCAGGAGGGATAGAAGGTTTGATGCGTATTCAGGAGGGATAGAAGGTTTGATGCGATTCATTCAGGGATAGAAGGTTTGAGGCGTATTCAGGAGGGATAGAAGGTTTGATGCGTATTCAGGAGGGATAGAAGGTTTGATGCGTATTCAGGAGGGATAGAAGGTTTGACGCGTATTCAGGAGGGATAGAAGGTTTGAGCATATTCAGGAGGGGATAGAAGGCGCGTATTCAGGAGGATAGAAGGTTTGATGCGTATTCAGGAGGGATAGAAGGTTTGATGCGATTCAGAGGGATAGAAGGATCAGGAGGGTTTATTCAGGAGGGGATAGAAGGTTTGAGGCGTATTCAGGAGGGATAGAAGGTTTGATGCGTATTCAGGAGGGATAGAAGGTTTGAGGCGTATTCAGGAGGGATAGAAGGTTTGATGCGTATTCAGGAGGGATAGAAGGTTTGATGCGTATTCAGGAGGGATAGAAGGTTTGACGCTTATTCAGGAGGGATAGAAGGTTTGATGCGTATTCAGGAGGGATAGAAGGTTTGATGCGTATTCAGGAGGGATAGAAGGTTTGATGCGTATTCAGGAGGGATAGAAGGTTTGATGCGTATTCAGGAGGGATAGAAGGTTTGATGCGTATTCAGGAGGGATAGAAGGTTTGAGGCGTATTCAGGAGGGATAGAAGGTTTTATTCAGGAGGATAGAAGGTTTGATATTCAGGAGGGATAGAAGGTTTGAGCGTATTCAGGAGGGATAGAAGGTTTGATGCGTATTCAGGAGGGATAGAAGGTTTGATGCGTATTCAGGAGGGATAGAAGGTTTGATGCGTATTCAGGAGGGATAGAAGGTTTGATGCGTATTCAGGAGGGATAGAAGGTTTGAGGCGATTCAGGGAGGGATAGAAGGTTTGATGCGATTCAGGAGGGATAGAAGGTTTGCCAGGAGGGATAGAATTCAGGAGGGGAGAAGGTTTGATGCGATTCAGGAGGGATAGAAGGTTTGATGCGTATTCAGGAGGGATAGAAGGTTTGATGCTTATTCAGGAGGGGATAGAAGGTTTGATGCGTATTCAGGAGGGATAGAAGGTTTGATGCATTCAGGGAGGGATAGAAGGTTTGATGCGTATTCAGGAGGGATAGAAGGTTTGATGTATTCAGGAGGGATAGAAGGTTTGATGCGATTCAGGAGGGATAGAAGGTTTGATTATTCAGGAGGGATAGAAGGTTTGATGCGTATTCACCAGCAGAAGGTTTGAGATGTTCAGGAGGATAGAAGGTTTGATTCAGGAGGGATGGGTTTGACATTCAGGAAGAAGGTTTGATGCGTATTCAGGAGGGATAGAAGGTTTGTCGATTCAGGAGGGATACAAAGGTTTGATGCATTCAGGAGGGATAGAAGGTTTGAGATATCATTCCCAGGGATAGTGGTTTTCAGGATTAGGAGGTGGTTTGATGCGTATTCTGGAGTGGATAGTTACAAGGTTTGTTATGGGGTTTGATGAGATTTCAGGAGGGGATGCAGGTTTGGTGTTACACGGGACAGGGAAAAAGTTTGTTACAAGCCCTTGCAGTGGTGTTATGGGCCCCTGTAGTGGTGTTCGAGGCCCCTACTGTGGTGTTACAGGCCCCAATTCATATTCAAGGTTTAGAGTTCAGGGAGGACCACTATTCACCAGGCCACTGGTTTGGAATGGAGTTCAGCAGGGATAGGGCACAAGAGGGTTGGGTTGGTTTGCATCTCTATAGTATTAAGGATAGAGTGGTTTGGGGTAGAGATTGGTTTGGGCCCCTGCAGAGATGGGGGCAGTTACACGCCTTTGAAAAATCTTGCAGAGCCCCTGTAGTGGGGAGGGTTTGATGTTACAGGCCCCAATTCAGGAGCTTCACCCTGTCAGGAAGAAAACAGTATTAGAAAAGATACTGTAGGACAGGTCAGGTAGGGTGGACACTCTGGTGTTAAGTTCCAACTGCCCTCAGAAAAATAGGAAAACAGGAATTGGCTGTAAACATGCATGACACCAACGACCATTAACCTGGCTAGCTTGAGAAAATATTGCAGGGATGCTATGTTCAGAGCAAAGGGCCCGAATGGGACTCATTTCCAAATCCTGCTAGCTAGCTACCCAAGTAGTAAACTGAGATTCAGTAGGGTCACCGTTGTTATCAAGCTAGCTAGGTAGTGAGAACTAGCATTAAATTGCATGATAGCAGTGACTGCATTTACCTTATTTTGAATGGTTAGTTCCAAGGGCATAGGTTTTATTTCAGACTTGATCGGGTCATGTGCAATGTGAGCGCGCACAGCGCGTGAACTGCAAACATTTTTTGCAATGATTTTAATGCAATACTGCCTTTTCTGTTTACAGAGATTATCCTGATGAGTGTTTGTTAGATGTTTTTATGGTGTTAAGTGAGGCGCCTCAATAATTTTCATAGATAGTTGCCATATTCATAATTTCTTTTCTATTTTGTAACCAAATACTTTTGATTTGGTTTTTGAATACAAGTTTACAACAATATTTACATTATGAACATTTATTATGAAGCTTAAAGGGACTATGTCAGCTGGGGCACATGTGTAGTAGAGTACAGTCGATAAACACTTCCATACATGCAGTGCGATATCAAGGGAGCAAAATTACAAACCCCAAGCTTATTAGAACGTGTGTAAAGCGTACCTTCGTCACTGTTTTAAATACAGAAGATGGCCTGCAAACGCGGGAGTTGCTCGAGTAACCGTGATTTATCTTTGCCAAAACCCATGGAGAATAAATTATACTATCCATTCATATTTTTTGGGATAAAACACACTGAAAAGTGTGAAGTAAGGTAAACCGTGAATCGTGGTGGAGTTTCAATCAGTTTGCATCGCGGCATCCTTGAGAAGTTTGGGGAATTTTTATCACAACTGTCTTTAAAGTTCGCAGAACCTGTTTGTCGCATAACGTTTTGTCTGACATGCAGCTGTCATAGATCCTTTTGCACGCTTCCAGTTCGACAGCTGCCATAGGACGACATAATCAACGCAGGCTGATTTAAAAGCAATAATAACGCTACAAAAACCCAAACTATGACAAACTGATGCTTTGAATAGGCTCTACGGTCAATAAAGATAGTTTTTGGTCAAAATTTCAATAAACTTCTTGAGGATGAACGCGATTTAAACCGATTGAAACGCTTACACCTTATATCTCCTATGAACTTGAAATAGTTGTAGGGGAGACTGGGGTAAGATGAGCCATTTTTCATATTTAGGATCACTACATCAAGGCAATCATAGTTTTGTTGCTAACTTTTATATCTGCATACATTTCAGGATGTTATGCATCCCTTCAAACATACAGAATGAGTGTAAACATAACTGTTTAGATAATATAGCATGTCCAAAAAAAGTGGTCTCGTGGCACAACTTACCCCGTGAATGGGGTAAGTTGAGCATAGGAGCGGGGTAAGTTGAGCCATATCCCTACTCCCTTCCACCCTCCTCCCCACCTCCATCACACCCCTCCCTCACCTTCTCCCTCCCTAAATAACAGTCACTTTTTCACATTCATGTGTATTTTTATTTATTATACACAATTGACCTATGGCTAAGCCCCCCCCTCAAATGCGATGAGCCAATAACAGTGCGTATTCTCTCCCCATATACTCAGATATTCTGAGCCTGAACTTCCACTGAAATGCATTACGGAAACTCCGAATCGTTCGCTTTTATGGGGTTTTAAAATGGGGTAAATATAACTCCGATACGAGGTATCCCGAGAGGCTGGGCGATGCGGTGTATTTTATACCCTTCCCAAAGCCACATCATAACCGAGAGAAGTTTCTCCTCTGGATAAAGCTGTTACATCGATGAAAAATTTGACGACAGATTACATTCAAATTCATTGCAAAGACGCAAATATGCTTATTGGCGGTTTTTATTGACTTTGAATGTAATCTGTCTCTAAAAAATTTGTCTCTGGCTAAACAAGACTGGCTAGGTCAAAATCTAGTGCATTCCCTCGCCCACCCCTCCCTCCTCCGCAACAGGCTGCCTCCTCACTCATTTCTTTCTCAATTTAACCCCTTCTTGCCCCCACTTCCCATCCCCCCATTCCTTGAAAAATTCCTACGCGCGTTTCCAGCGCAGGTCGGTTATAAACCTGATGTGTATTATGTCTGATGTCATCAATATATGTTATATATGTTTGTTCTGTGTTCTGCATCTGTAACCTTAATTTTCGGCGAAAGTTTCGGGCGCTTCTCAGTGTGCGACCCGCTGCAGTCTACCTTCCCCGTAGACTGGAGAAACTGAATTGCCTTTTTAGGACAAATAAAGTCATCTGATTCTGATTCTGAGTATTTGGGCTTACCATTAATATTATTGGAATCGCAATGTTAATTTTTGTTAGCACCTTAATGGTTATTCCCCGTGTGTGCTAGCATTGAGAAAGCTTCATCACTCTGCAACTCAGTCAGTCAGCGAATCACGAACATTTGTGTTAGTATGAGCAATGATTTCAAAATTCAGTCAGTTGAGTAGCCAAGTCATTAAATATGCCCCGTTGCCACTCTGTCTTTGAAAGTAGCAATGTAGCATGCTAGCTTAGCTGGTTCATGAAATAGCAAAATTTTTATCAAAACACAGAAAGAAAGAACACTAACCATCCCACAAACAATATCTGAAAGTAAACACAGAAATGTTCCGCTAGTATACATGCATTTAAATTATTTATAGTCCTCCCAGAGTTTTCTCATTGAGCTTGCTGGGGACAGGAGGAGAGCTGTCATGAATGTTTTCCCGTTGTTACCAAGCAACGCCAGGAGGACAACGAGCAGAGACCTCAAAAAAGGTCACTTTTTACAAAAAATGTTCGTCATGATCACCTCAAATGCTGCATTGAAATAATCTGAAGACCTTTGGTGAATTTAAAATTGTATTGATTGAGTGCCATGCAGTGTAGGGGGAAAATATGTGTGATATTTTGCTTGGTCTCCCTAGTCTACCATTGACTTCGATACACTGAAACAGCTGCCAGTGTAACTGCGTAATGTTTTTGTCACCACTAGAGGTCATTAATCCCCCAATCAGAAAGCAGGCCCCTATGAAATGTCTTGCTTTGTAATCCCGTCTTTGGTACTCCATAACTAGCCAACAGCTACCCATCACCCCTGGTGTTTCCACAACTGGTCGTCAAGAGCTTGAATATCAGCGAATGTTTGAAATTGGTTTACCTTCCACAACCTTCGCTGACCACTGCAGATCACTTCTGCGCACTCACAAAACCTGCTCAGTTCTAGTAGAGTGGACACTGAAACTTACTGAGTAGCTATAGCTACGCTCACTTGCTTTCCTGCTCGAAATTCAAACTAACATTGAAACAACGTTAGTTACACAACGACAGCCAAGGTAAACGCTTCAGATAGGACCATTGACTGTCCATGGATTGGATAAACTTCTTAAAAGGTAACAAAGAATATCCAAAAGGGTTCCCAAACTTTTGCACAGGGCCCTTTTTTCCTTTCCTGTCATTTAAAAAACTCAGAAAAATTAAAATAAAAAGAAATCTTGCTTTTTAAATTTGCCGAAAGGTGTCATGTTTAACTTTAGCATTTAGTGTTCAGGTTTGCTTTCAATCACTTGGAGATTATTTGCAACAGACATTTAAACCAGGGGTGCCAAAATTTTTGTACCCCACTGTATAGTTTGTGGTGTAGTTTGGGGTGTAGATTGTGGTGTAGTTTGGGGGTGTAGATTTTGGTGTAGTTTGGGGTGTAGATTGTGGTGTAGTTTGGGGTGTAGTTCGTGGTGTAGTTTGGGATGTAGTTTGCAGTGTAGATTGTGGTGTAGATTGTGCTGCACTTTGGGGTGTAGATTTTGGTGTAGTTTGGGGTGTAGATTGTGGTGTAGTTTGGGGTGTAGTTGAGGCTTAGTTTGGGGATGTAGATTGAGTGTGTAGTTCGGGTTGTAGTTTGCAGTATAGATTGGGGTGTAGATTGTGCTGCAGTTTGGGGTGTAGATTGTGGTGTAGTTTGGGGTGTAGATTATGGTGTAGTTTGGGGTGTAGATTGT